>VMDO01008085.1:0-86427 GCA_007922755.1 Pedetes capensis | reverse complement strand
AAAGCAAAGATGTCACATTGAAGACGAAGGTGCGTCTGACTCATGCCATGGTATTTTCAGTCGCATCATATGGTTGTGAAAGCTGGACATTGAACAAGAGAGACAGAAAAAGAATTGATGCTTTTGAATTGTGGTGCTGGAGACGTCTATTGAATATACCATGGACTGCCAAAATAACCAACAGATCTGTCCTAGAAGAAGTACAACCAGAGTGCTCCTTGGAAGCAAAAATGGCCAGACTGCGTCTTACATATTTCGGACATGTAGTCAGGAGAGAACAATCCCTGGAGAAGGACATCATGTTTGGAAGAGTGGCAGGTCAACGGAAAAGAGGAAAACCCTCCACCAGATGGATTGACCCAGTGTCTGCAACAATGGGCTTAAACATAAATAAGATGGTTTGCCTGGCACAGAATCGGCAAGTGTTTCGATCAGCTGTACATAGGGTCGCTATGAGTCGGACTCGACTCAACGGCACCTAACAACAACATATAGTAAAATAGCCTACAGCCATACCAATGTTGCATCTGATCCTGTTAGATCTCAGAAGCTAAGCAAGGTGGGGCCTGTATATACTTGGATAGGAGACCGCCTGGGAACACCACGTGCTGTAGGCTTGGGGAAGGGACCCGACAATCCACTCCCCTCAAAAAGGAATCAGCCATTGAAAACCCTATAAATAGCAGAGAAACACTAACAATAGTGTTTCACTTTTTGTACGTAGGGTTACTATGAATCCCACACTGATTCAACAGCACCTAACAACAACAACAACATTTAGTAAAACAGAGTAGGGAAATACTTTCCAGAGAAAACTCAAAAATAGGATCAAAGAATGAAAAATTCAGCAGAACTGAAATTAAGACATTAATATTCTTTAAGTGTTACCATGATGAGTATGAAAAAAAATAGCCAAAAACTCAGTTATCCATGAGCCTTAAACTGACATGGATCTAGGTACACAATATATAAAGAAAATTCTCACTTCAATAAGACAATGAAATTGAAAATATGGCCAAAGTCTTAAAAAAGTTCTTGACAAAAGAGTAAACCCAAACAACCAATGAACACATGAAAAAAGTCCTTAAACATCATTATCAATAAAGTCCAAGTTAAAGGCACAATGAAATGTGCCTTTGGTTTAACAAATATATGCATGTCTGGTAATATCAAGCATTGGGAGCAAATGGAACATAGTATCTCCACATTCGTTGCTAGTGAAAATATAAATTGTGGCATGTTCATTGAGTAAACATTTTGGCAGTACTTCATATAGTTGAACATGTTTGTGTACCCTAAAATCCAAATACTGCACACACACACACACACACACACACACACACACACACACACACACACACACACATTTTTTGTTGTATGCCATCAAGTTGGTCTGAGTCATAGCAACCCTATGGACAACAGACAAAACACTTCTCTCCCTCTCTCCCTTTGTTCTTCTCTCCCTCTCTCTCTCCCCCACCCCCACACAAATACACATACACAGAATGATAGAGTAACTTTGACAATAGAGAGAATGGAGTAAGGACATTAACAGTTTCCTTATTTAGATTTTCTGAGGCAGTCTCTTGAGTTTTGAAAGCAGGATACTTTACTGAACTCAAGAAGCTTAAATTATCTAATGTAGGCAAAACCTCGTGCACATCAAACATGCCATGAGCATGACTTTAGGGTTTAGAAACCTGTAGATCCAGGAAAGTGACCTGAAATATGCAGAATTATTCAGGTTTTGTAAGAATATCTGTGATAATTTTTGTCTGGGTAGACATAAGTAATATTGCACTAATATGTAATTCAGATATAATAAAGAGATTAGGGAAGCAAGTTAGCACATCTTTTGTGGCTAGGACAAGAAAGATACAGAAATCCTCCAGCCATACAAAGGAGAGAACTGAACACAAATATAACCTGAATCTGTAAAATGGTTTATGGTAGAAATATTTATGGATATTACAATGTATTTTATATGTCTTATAAATACACTGCTATAACTTACAGTCCATTGGGCATATTTACTAGATAGTACAATTTTTGCATCTTGGGATGCTAGTCAAATCTCCCTGGAAGTGAAACACTCACAGGTTCAAAATTCTGGCCCAATCTTTCTTACAGATAACCCCTCACTTTGCTGGAGATGATAAAACTATTTCCTGGAATTATCTTTTAACCTTGGAAACATTCAGGATTAAATATAAAGATAATAAAAGTAGATTCATAGATTTAGTTCTTTGGTGAATTGGGGGTATATTTTTAATCATTGCAATGACCCACACATACTTGGCATTGAAATGTCTATGATCTTCAATAAAATTATCATTTCACAGACTAGATTATTTCCTTAGGATTTTAATTTTAAAATATCTAGCAAACTATTTTGAAGTTGTGATATTCAGTTGAATGGTATCAGACATTTTACAGTGTTTTTAAAAATATTGAAATTATTGAACTTTCAGAACTCCTATATTTATTATTATTATTATTATTATTATTATTATTAGATTTGTTTACACTCTGGAAACATTTTGCTTTGTGTGTTAGCATTTGAAATATTCAAAGATAAAATAGAATATATTTGAAAATACAACATAAAATATCTGAAGAATTATAATTGCTAAGTTATACATGAATAGAGTAATGAGATTTTTTAGTTGAATTTAAAGCTAAACTGAAGCATTTTATGATATCATTTTTAAAAACTATTGTAATTTAGCTCAACTTTACTCTTTTTCCTTTCATAAAAGTTTTTCTCAAATAGAAAAAAAATTATGTCACTGAAAAAACCCATTGATAAATATTACATTTCCTCCATCTTTGCATCATAATGCACTATAAAGGTTTGACCATCTCATATTAAAATCGCTTCATATTATTCTGTAACTGCATAAATGGTCAATAACTGAAATTTCGTGAATAGTATAATGTAAATTTTAAAATTAGTTTCCAAGGAAACTAATTTATGATTATGTTTATGGCTCCAACATCTAATAAAATTATTATATAATAACATCAAATATATTTTATTTATGGACATATGATATGAAGTGGTAATATTGAGGGGAGCTGATTTTGCCTTCTGTTTGTGACTGGAGCTTTAAGCTTTTTTTGGCTCATTAGGGAAAGAAGGAGGCTGGGGTTTGGCTCACTTCATAGAGTGCCGCTCTGAGCTCTCTGAGGCCCTGTGTTCCATCTCCCACACTGCAAAAATGGGAGAAGGATGTGGCAATCCACTCCTGAAGCAATCTCTAAACAATCAGCCATTGAAAACTCTATGAATAGCAGAGAAACACCGACATACTGCAAGGCATGGCACAGTGTCTGGAAGTGTTTCGTTCTGTTGTACATAGGGTTACTATGCCACAGATCCTACTCCACAGCAAGTACCAGTAACAATAACAGGGAAGGAAGTGATGAGAAAACTTCTTTTCAGTAGGCTAGAGCCAATAAAATATCCCATATTCAAATTCAAATTGTTACCTGCACCAGGCTAAGATTTCCATGAAAAATACCCCCAAAGTTAGTGAAATATATCACAGCATGGTCTTTTATTAATGTTTCTTTAGAGGTTGAGGGAAGACCTTGCCTCAGTTTGGGCCAAGTCAAGTAGAGCAAATATGTCAGGCAACAAGTGTGAGGGTGAGATTAGCTATGATAATAAAGAGAAGGCAGAGGTGAAGATAAGTCACAAACTGGAAAAAGGTAAGAATCCCAAAGGAATACCATGAGAATCCTGAGAAAATGTTTAGAAATTCTGAGACCATGGGTATTATTGCATCAAAAATCAAATTAACGTATTTGTTCTTTAAAATGATGGGAGGACATGGCAATCCATGGCCTAACCAATCCTGAAACAATCAACCATTGAAAACTGGTTGAGGGTCACTGTGAGTCACACTTGACTTTAAGGCACCTAACAACAACACTTAAAAATGAATAACTAGAAGAAAGTGTATCTCATGAGAACATATCACTATAGGAGCATCTTCACGCAAACCCAAACATCTTGTTTTAAAGTCGTTATGTTCAAACCCAGTGACTATGTATCTTGAACATAGTTTTGCATATTATGCTCATTCAGAATTAAGAATCAGAATATTCAGCTCAAGTCCTGGATTTTTCTAATTCTTTGACATGGAGCAAGCCTCTGAGCTTCCATTTCATTAACTATGAACAGTTATTATAATAGGTTGCAGCATACCATCTGCCATTCTAAGAGCTTTACATATTCAACTTAGCTGAACTTTATAACAAATCCAATTTACATTCTGTTGTTTTAAGTCTTTTACCTCTTGAAGAGACCGAGGCACAGACTGTTAAGTGACTGGCCTGAAGTGAGGGAATGCTAGTACTTATAGAGGCAGGATTTGAACTTAGGGAATTTGGCTCCAACCAAATAGAAATGATTTCCTGCTAATCTTGTTGTGATGATTTACTTACTCTTGATCTCAACAAACTTTTGCTGATCCCATAAGGCATGCGGGGTGATATATTTCATAGTGTTGGTATAGTCCCATCTCTGAGCTCAAAGAGCACTTCATTCCAAAGGAAAATTTCAGTAACACACACCACTTACATAAACCATTGTTTTATTTGAAAGATATTTGGCAATTTATTTATCTTGATGTAAAGAAAAATGAGTTATTGGCATGTTTTAAGATATTCAGATAAATATTTTATTCTTCCTCTAAGCATTTTGCATAGTTTAGAGTGGAATCCAATTCATTTATTCCAAATAAAATATATAGGGCACTTTGTATCAAGATAAATCGTTTGAAATTAAAATGTGAACAAATAATGGAACAGAGTGTGTAGAAAATCCCTTTTGACAGTTCAGTTGGCTGGTATATGCTGCATTTGTTTTCTAACATTTTGAGATAGCTAAAATGCTATATGAGGCTGAGGTTTAGCTCAGTTGATAGGGTGCTGCTTTTGCATTCCCTGAGGCTGTGGGGTTCAATTCCTAGTACCACAAAAAATGGGAGAAGGAGCTGGCAGCCCACTCCTGAAACTATCAGCTATAGAAAAAGCAATAAATACCAGAGAAGCACTGACATTGTGCTGGGCATGGCACAGTATCAGGGACTGTTTGGTTCTGTTGGATATAGGGTTGCTATGAGTCGGACTTGACTTGATGGCACCTAATAACAACAACAAAAATACTATATCATGTTACTAAGCTTTATAATTAACTTTAATAAGTTCCTAACACTATGTATTTCTATTCATATATAAATGCTGGTGTGGCTTCATCCACAGCTGGTTTTGGCATAATCAATGAATTTGCTTATTTACTTTTTTTATTAACATGACCAATCTGCTGGCAACAAGAGGTGAATGTTCCCCTCTTGTGATGGCTTCTGGAGGAGGCATTTTCACCTTGCACTGGTCATTTCTTCTACTGTTACTTTCCCCCACAGGGATGAAATTACCAACTGGTGATCTGAGAGGAGAGCCTGTTCAGAGTCTATATGCTAGTACTGTTGTGTCTTGGCAATCAGTCTTCCCTGGAGAGCAGATGTTCTAGTCTGTTTCTCCAGGCCATGGCAACTGCAAGAGCAGATTCCCATAAGAGATTTCTAGCACCATTTGGAGCTGGGTAGAAAACTTTACCCTAATTGAGAGAGAAATATTAGGAAGCCCATCTTTACCATACTCCTCTAAAATTCATCTTTCTTACAGAGTTTTCTTCAATCTCTGTTCCTCTGTTTTCTCTGGCAATAGGATAAAATCTTAAGCAGGGAACAACTACAATATTGCCTTCCTCAAAACTTTAACAGGGTCTAGTCAATAAATTTGCTTCTACATAGTAACTTTACCTTTTAAAGCTATATTTATGCACATATGTAATATATCTGTGTGTGTGTAAAAAATGGAGAGATGGAGTAACAGGAAAAAAGCAAAAACATTTACTGAGATAAAATTATGCAACCTATCAAAACAAAATGATGGGTAAGAAAGGATGTCTTCCTTCAAGAATCTAATAATTCATCAGAAATGAAATTAATTCTGCAATTATGTTACACATGCCTTCAAGTATACCACTGTGGCATCCAATCCTGTCAGATCTTGGAAGCTAACCAGGGTTGGGCCTGGTTAGTACTTGGATGGGAGACCACCTGGGAACATCAGGTGCTGTAGGCTTGAGAGACCGACTTGGTAACCCACTCCCCCCAAAATAATCAGCCATTGAAAACCCTATGAATAGCAGAGAAGCACCAACAATAGTGTTTCTCCTGTTGTATGTAGGGTCGCTATGAGTTGGATACTGACTTGATGGCACCTAACAACAACAACATATTACACACAGGATGCACCCCTAAAATATCCATTACCTAACCTCAGAAGCTGTGACTATATTAAGTTACATGACAGAGCACATTAAGATTACAGATAGAATTAAGATAGCAAACATCAAGGTTTTGGAGTATCTGTGTGAACATAATATAATCCTAAAGATTCTGAAAAGTGGAAGAGGAAGAAAGAACAGGGGGAATTAGAAAGGAGGCAATGTGAAAAAGTGTTGGCCCAATGTTGATGTCTTTGAAGATATAAGAATGTGGCCATGAGCCAAAGAATGTGGGCAGCCTTTAGAAGTTGAAAAAGACACGGAAACCAACTCTATTCTAGAGACACCAGAAAGGAACACAGACTGACAAACATCTTTGTTTTAGTCCTGCAAGACTCATTTCAGATTCCCAATCTAAGAAGATTATCCATATGATGATAAGTTTGTATTGTTCTAAGCTACTGAATTTATGGTCATTTGTTACAGCAACAATAACAACTTTATATTTTCATATGTGGTCAAAAGCATGTTAAAGCACAGAAGAGAGTGATCCATATTGATGCTACATGGATATTAGCCAAAATTAAATTCATCAATAGAAATTTCCTACCATTTTGTATATGATTTTAAGATATCCACAATTACAAGCCTCATTGGGCATCATATAGTAAAGGGTATGAGTTCAAGTGTCAACAATTTCTATATGGGTAATTTCATGAATCCTCTGGTCTTCTGCATTTTTATAAATAAAGTATATGACCATAAAAGCAATTTGGGTATCTTTAAAAACTTTTTAAATAAACATTGTGATTTAACAAACTCTGCCAAGAACTGTCAAAAGTAGCAAGAAACATGAACACTTTTTAATACCAGATGTGAAGCAGTTTCTCCTAGCATAAAGTCAAAGTACATTAGTATCTCAGCACTGTGACAGCTAGGACCCTGGAGATTATCTCTTGAAAGTTCAGAGACAGATCAAGGAAATTAATGGTATGTTTGTGTGAGATTCAGCCTAAATGTCTGCATACAAAATACTGGAATAATGTTTCCTAGCAGAGAGTCACATTTTCAAATTCGTTAAGGTCATATATTAAGGAATGTTAATTTTACTTTCCCTCTCCCATTGAGCATTACCAACTAATCAAGACACTAAATACAGTTTGTCACTGCATTATGAATTTTGTTAAGAGGATAAGCAGGAGCAAAATGTCAGCTTGAGGTCCATGTACTAAACTGTGGGCCAGTAAGGGGCTGTACCAGCCCCACATGAAGGTTTGAGTATCTACCTGTTAAGTCATGCACTGGCAGGGCTCCATTCATCCAGAGAAGACACATTTTCCTACTTTGTGCAAAGGTCTTCTATAAGCCAGTGACAGATCTTCATATGATGGCAGAGACAAATACTCAAAATGTAACATCAAAAATAATATGTTAAGCTAAAGTGGTGGTTAAATATAGTCATAAATTCACAGTTTCTCTTTTGCATCACTTGAAGTAGTAGTCCTAATGAAGATTGCATTCTGGATGTACTGATAAGTATTAACTCGCCTGACTTGTGTACACATATTTTATTTTGCTCACAAAATTTCAAATAGCAATTAATGAGATGTCCACCAATGTCTCACTTTTGTAATCTCTATCCTAGTATGATTTCAGAATACTTAAGGTGTTTCTGTGTTTTCTATAATTATTATTATGATTATTATTATTATCAGAGGGTTTCCAATGGTGCATTGATTTTTGGGAGTGGGTTGCTAGGTCCTTCCTTCTCCCAACCCTCCAGTATCTGGGGTTCCCAGGCAGTCTACCATCCAAGTACTAAACCAGGCCGGACCCTGCTTAGGTTCTGCAGTCTGACTCCACAGTGCTACGGCTGCGGGCTATGTCATGATAGTATGTTCATCATATATTACTAAGTGAAATAGATTACAAATGAGTACATAAGAATTAATACATATTAAAATTGGTCTTTTGGGGAAAAGTCAGTGTATTTATAAACAGATAAAATCTTGGAAATACACATGCCAAAATAGAAAAATAATTATCTTCATTTCAGTGACAATATTTTTTAAATTTTTTCATTTATTCAAATACATTTTCTATCATTTTGATCATTTGTAAATTTTATTCTTTTAAATTTTGATTAGAGAGTTCGGTACTTTCTTAGGCTAATCTTTGCTACTAGGAAAGACAAGAAAACAATCACATGTGCATATACCATCAGCCCTATTCGGATCCGCACAGTAACCTTCCAGTAATATTCTAGTGGGTACCTCTTTGATTGATCAACCAAAAATTTCCCTGTTAGGATTCTCCAGAGAAACAGAACCAATTATATGTGAATAGGTATATATAACAAGGGATTGGCTCAAGTGATTATGGATGCTAAGAAGTCCCAGTATCTGGAGTCAGTAAGGTAGAGAAGCAGGACAGTTGATGATGGTGGAGTTCCAGTCTGGGTCCACAGGTCTGAGAATGAGGACAGCTAACGGTGTGAATCTGAGTTAGAAAGCAGGTAGGCTTACCACCCATGAGTCAGTACTTTAGCTCTTCCAGTCTCAAGGCTAAAAAAGATCGCTGTCCCACTGCAAAGCAGTCAGGCACAGGGGTTCCTTCTTCTTCAGCTGTTTTGTCGTATTCAGTCTTTCAATTGATTGGATGAGAGCCACTCACAATATGGATGGCAATGTGCTGCAGTTCATCTACCAATTCACATATTAATCTTAACTAGACACACCTTACAGACACACTCAGATTAATGTTTTACCAACTCTCTGAGCACCCCATGGCCTGGTCAATTTGACACATAAAACTAACCATCACAGACTCCTTATTTTTAATACATGTTGCTCTGGCATTTATTCATTTGGACATTTTTACTATGTCTTTTCTCTGATTAGTAAACTTAAATAATTTTTACTTCATGTAGAAAAACATAAGCAAAACTCTACAGCATGGAAGAAGTAGCACAATTTGGTCTTAATCATCCATCCTTTTACAAAGGTAACCTACACTCAAGCTACACATATAAGTATTCTTACTCAGAAAAATAAACTCTTGTCTTTTTTGTGTGTAACAAACACTATTTTCTCTGTCTTAAAAAAAATCCTCCTCAATTTGTCAGCCAGAAAATAATTCACTCATGTTTTAAATCTAATTCCAAATATACTTTTTTTCTAAAAGAAATTTCCATTCAAGCATTTTAATCTCTGTGCATCCCTCTAGAACTTGTTCATCCAGCAATTATGAGACACTATAACATATTAGGAAATTTTATGTTACGATAGCATATAATTTCTCCCAATAGAAATATTTCAATATAAGTGGAGGCATACTGTATTAACCATTCTTTTCTCAGTGAATCACATTGTCCTGAATATAGTGTGCTCAGAAAAATAATCCCAAACATGAAGAGGAGGTAAGGACTTCATGAGGAAAAAAAAAAAAAAACAACTTGAGAGATGATATCTTCAACCTATGTAGAGTAGAGAGATGACACAATAGAAAAAATTCATAATTTTTGGAAAGAAAGAAAATTGACAATTCACAATAAAATTAGATTTATAGAAAATCTCACAAAATCCACCAAAAAGCTGTTAAAACTAGTATATAAACTTAAGAACATCATGGGATAAAATGTCAATATGAAATTCAACATCATTTCTATATAATAGCAAAAATAGTCAAAATACATATTTAAAGACAGTGGCATGTGAAACCCGGGGTTCAATCAACAGCATCTCACATACACAAAAGAAGTCAGTCGCATCTACAATGCCACCAAAAATCATTACGTTCTAAGGTAGAAACATAAAGTATATAGATGAGCATAGGACCGGAGTGCCAAGATGTACAAAACACCAAGGAAGGGTGTCAAAAATCACCTGAACAAATGGCTAAATGCATGATTTATCTAAGGCACTGGAGTGGTTCCTTATTTTACATATTTTAAAAGTTAGAACCAAATCAGTTGTTAATATTTCCAAATCATATTAATATTTCTTTGCCTGAAAAGAAAACACACATACTGTCAAACACACACACACACACACACACACACACACACACACACACGCACAGTTCAATGGACCTTGATATCAGACATCTGAGACTAGGCACTTAAAAATTTAGTAGAATATTTTGTATTTTATTTTGCCATCAAAATTCTACAATAGCAAATCATGCAATCCATTTATTTCATCAAAGTATAATTTAAAAGTAATTAACAACATTAATGTTTTTATTGCCCATTGATGAAGGATTAAAGATAAACTTCAGTAGAACAAACCCCTTTGCTTTGTATTGGATGTAAATATTTTCCATTAGCTTACAGGAATGACTTCAAATTATCTTCTTCCCATCTGACGAGCATGTCTTTCTGACATTGCTTTCTCCTCTGTAAGTGCCATGAAATCATCACGCTGACAGCTGAGATAGACATTATCCCCTATGAATGGCATTGTGATTAATACAACCTAGGTTATATAAATGAATAAAGAAAGTAAAAGTTTGTCTATTACATTAAAAACCTCACTGACATATATAGGACTGATTTAAAATGTATAAACCCTAGCTTAGTGTGGGGACTGTTTTTCACCCATAACTTTTGACTGGTTAAATCTAGAACAACAAAAACTCAACTGTAACATTATGTTATTTATCTACGTGTATAATTTCAATGCATACAATTTTTAAACCTTTTTTTGTTATTGAATGCTTGACCTGAATATTGGAATGTGATTTTATCTAGGTCTAGTAACAAAACAATGTTCTTGAATCATTTCCCTTTCTTATATTTCATTTCCTAATTTAACATTTTGTTTTTTATTGCATTTTACAACAGCACAGGTGTGTGACATTAGAAATTGAAAAGTAAACCCCTACCTCACAATTAATAGTATGAGAAACATTGTTACAAAATCTACCCTATATTAAAGATAAGGAAAAGAAAGCGTAGGAAAATAATCAGTTTTTACAGCTGGGCGCTGTTGCACATGCCTGCAATCCCATCAACTCAAGAGGGTGAGTCAGATTGAGAGTTCAAGGCCAGAGGTGAACTGTAAAATTTAGTGAGACCCTGTCTCAAAAATTAAAAAAAAAAAAAAGTAAATAAGGGGTTCACCAGTAGAGCACCTGAAAAATATGCACGAGGCTCTGGCTTCAACCCCCTAATGAAGGAAAAAAAATGTGTTTTCTTTTTTACAGGAAAATCAAAGTGTGTTGTTAGATTCCCAAAGAATGCCAATAAATACCAAATTACAAAGTGGAATAGTCTTTAGCAAAACCCCATAGTGTGTTGGCTCTCAGTTCTCTCTTGCTAAAAATTTAATAAACAGAAGGAAGACAGATAAAGAGTATTGTTTTCAGATTTGTAGATGACAGCGAGCTAGGAATGATAACTAATGCAACAGAAACAAAATCAAGAGAAAAATGGGTTGTGACCATCTGGTGTGCTGTGCAGAAACCCAGATGAAATTTCATAAAACTCAAACAAATGTCTGGCACTTTTCAAATCTCAGTGGCATCATGTCAGAGAAGAGGAAATCTCTTTGGAGTAGTTTTTGAAAAGAAATCTAGATATTTTAATTGGATGTGCAAACACATTATGATTAGCAGGAAGAGGTTCCTAAGAATTCTAATACAGACACTTGGTTTGCAAAATAAAAGGTTAAGCTGGGTGATACATTCGGCCAGTTCTCCTGACTGAGCACAATTTCCAACTAGATGTTTATTTCTGCCTTTGTCAGGTTTAAGCATTTTTCTTCAGTGACACAAATCCTCAATCCAGTGGTCCAGGAGCATAGTTGTGTCCTGGGCCTGCCGTGGTGTCCTGAAGAACCATGGGATTCGCAGCAGGAGGGGCTCAGCTGCACAGATTGCTTTTGGCACACATCCAAGGGAGTCTCTGCAAACTTGGAGCTCCGCTGGTGTCCAGGAGCAGAGCTGGAATGGCGGCTGTGGGCCAGGCCCGCCTGTGTACCTCTGCGGTGATGTGACCGCAGTCTGTCCCCACACCCTGAGGACCTGAATCCCTCTGTTCTTCGCTCTTGGCTTCTCCCCTTTTTCTCCTTTCCTTTTCCTTTCCCTTTCCTTGGAGAAAGACAAAGTAAAACAAACAGCACTGAACGCGCCCCAGGTAGGTCTACACCACTGCTGCTGTGCGTCTCAAAGGCACGGCCCTGTGAAGACAGGAGCATGCTACCTTTGTTGCCTTCTCCATTTTGACGGAAAATGCTTGAGAAGAAATTGCCTCACGCCTGTTAGTGTTAATAATTAAAACACATCTATTATGCAGTAGCACATGACATTTTCTCTTTTGAAATGAGCATTTAAAGAATTTGGATACAGTCAGTAACTCTACTGTGCCTTCATTTCCACTTTCTAAACTAAGGCTACCTGCAGCCGTAGCCCTGTGGCCTCCAATCCCGTCAGATCTCTGAAGTTAAGCAGGATTGGACCTGGTTAGTACTTGGATGAGAGACCGCCTGGGAACACCAGGTGCTGTAGGCTTGGGAGAAGGACCCAGCAACCCACTCCCAAAAAAACAATCAGCCATTGAAAACCTTATGAAGAGCAGAGAAGCACTGACAATAGTGTTTCGCCTGTTGGAAGCAGGGTCGCTATGAGGCGGATACCGACTCAATGGCACCTAACAACAACAACAAAAGAAGGCCACCATCCGGGTGTGGTGGCGCACGCTTGTAATCCCAGCGGCTCGGGAGGCGGAGGCGGGAGGATCGCAAGTTCGAGACCAGAGGCAGTCTGTGTAATTTAGCGAGACCCTGTCTCAAAAAGTAAAAAAAAAAAAAAAAGGACTGAGGTGTAGCTCAGTGGTCCAGCACTTGCAGAGCATGCAGGCAGGAGGCCCTG
Organism: Pedetes capensis; assembly: GCA_007922755.1. Classification (NCBI taxonomy): domain Eukaryota; kingdom Metazoa; phylum Chordata; class Mammalia; order Rodentia; family Pedetidae; genus Pedetes; species Pedetes capensis. The sequence goes on along the minus strand of VMDO01008085.1, from coordinate 73,256 downwards.
GGTTCACCCCCAGTAAAAAAAAAAATAAATAAAAAAGAAGGCCACCATGAGTTGGACAGCACTCCATGGCACCTAACCGTAACAACAACAAAATGAGGCTGGTAACAGTACCACACTCCCTCTTTAGGCTGGCATCATTGCCTTTATTTGGATTTGATGGGCTAGGGGCCCCAGCTATTTTGTTATTCTCCATCTCCACGTGATTCCCAGTAAACCCAGGGGTTGCTCAGGAAGTGACTTCCTGTGCACACACGGCCCTCTGCACAGGGCCGCTGCCTCTTCCGAGGACACTGTGTTGTCACCACCGCGGTGCTGCACCTCCTGTGTGTGCCACCCCTGCGACGCGTTGGTCATCCTCAGAAGGAAGAGCCCAGGGGCAACTCTTTCTAGAACATGGGCAGGCTACCCTCATTCCCCAAGTACAATGGAGTGCTGACTATAGAATTCTCATCCTCTACAGAGGGTCTGTGGGGAAGAAAGAAACCAGCCTGACTCTGAGAGCAGAGCCTTCCTTGCAGTCTGCCGACCGCACGGGGGCCACCACGCGCCTTTTCCCTTTAGGACCATTCAAGCCATCTCCAAGGACACCTCAGCATCCAACAAAACTAGGAAATATATCATCATGACTGGTTAAGATCCAGGATTATCTTCATTCCAAGATGATGAAAGGTGGAAACAAACATTCATGAAAGCACAACAGAGACAAAGCCCCGAAAACCAGCTCCACGATATTCTGATAATCAAATCTGCAAGAACACCCAGTAAAAGCCTTATGCATGCCATTGACCAGAAAACAAATTCTACATCACCTGTAAAGAACAGATGCATGAAAACAAGAAATGTGTAGGAGAGGGATGTTTAAATGAATTTTACCAAAATAAATATTTCAGTTGGAAATAATTTACAAAGTGATCATTCAACCCAAAGAACCAACCAAACAAACAAAAACAGTCTTGTTATAAAGAGAGCAAGCTATCAAAACTGGAAGTTTCTTCAGGGGTTATTAATTTTTTCCACTTAGTCTATCTTCAAATTCATGTATAGGGTTTGTTTTTTTTTTTTTTTTTTTGCTTTTATTAAAAAAAAAAAAAAAATTCAGCACCTGAGGATTGAACCCAGGGCCTCGTCCATGCTAGGCAAGAGCTGCACCACCAACCCCTTTATTAGTTTTTATGATTATTTTTGAAACAAGGTCTTGCTAGGTTGCACAGGCTGCCTCTGGCCTCCAAGTCCTGCTTCAGCGACCCAAGTAGCTAATATTACAGGCATGTGCCACAAAACCTGGCAGAAATTTGTTTGCCTTTATTTTTAAGTAAGCAAATGCAGAACATAGGGTATTTATATCATAGCTAGTAAGACATAAATGTATATATGAAATGTTTTAAAAAGCTTCTGGACTTCTGTACTGAGTGAAAGTTATTTTCAAGTAGCTTCCCTGAATTAGGATTGTTGATATATATTTACCTGGTAGATACATATGGAAGTTCATATTTCTGTATACTCTTGTTAGTAGGGTATATTTTGCTTAATCTTTGCCATTCTGGTAATTTAATGATTTTTATATGCATCTCTTTATTAAAAAGGTGACTGAACATGTTTCCGTATATTCAAATCAGTTTTAAACATTTTTGGTAAATCATCTGTGTCTTTCACTCATTGTTATGAGCTCCTTGTGAATTTTTCCATCATTTTATGGTTTATCTATTACTAAAGGCATTAGTCCTATATCAATAATACAGTGACATACATTCTTCCTTTTTCCACTTTTCTTTTGATTGGATTTTGATGTTATTTGCTATGCTATTTTTTTCCAGTACTGGATGGCTGATCTGGGGGCCTTGCACATGCTTTATAAGGACTCTGTCACTGAAATGCACTCTGGCTCCTTTTCTTATTTTTCAAGATGAGATAGGGTCTTGCTAAGTTGTGCAGGCTGCCTCTGACTTGGAACCTGCAATCCACCTGCATCCACCACCCGAGCTGCTGGGATGATAGGCCTGGACCACAGCGATCATTTTGTGTGTTTTATGCAGTCAACTTTTTTTTTTTTTTGATTGAGTTGTTCTCAAATTATAAACTGTGTCTTTTGGGTAGCCAGTCAAATCTTAATGCATTTATTTTACCTTTATGTAGACATCTAAAGCTCTGTGTTTAGCATTTGTAATTTAGGGATCAGCCCAACAGCTGGGCAGAGACCATGCAAAGACCTGGTGAGCCCACTCTCTGGCATTCTTTCCATTTTCCCCTTTCATTTTCCAGCCAGGTTTCCAACTGACATTCTAGCAGCCAGGTGTGGTGCACAGCTGGCCTCAAGCTGGAAATGGTGAAAGTCAGAAAATCATGTATGCCATTTCTTCCTGGGAATGGGGAACTTCTTCACGGTTTCTGCTACCTTCCAATCACTCCCTCATCAGCAGTGAAACCCAAGCGTGGAAATTTTGAGTTACAATTTGAAAGACTTTCTTATCCTAGTTTGAAGACAGATTTCTGAAATAATCAGATAAGTCTAGCTAGAAGAGGTTTACCCTGATCTTTTCTCAAATATTCATTTCTCTTACATTCTCATTAACTTTTGGTACAAAGACAATTAAATTTCATTATGAAAAAACATTGGCATTTTTGCCACTAGTTGTAAAAGATCTGGTTTCAACAGCCTCTCATATCACTATCAGAGAAGTCCACGTTGTTGTTGTTGGGTGCCATCGAGTTGTGTCCGACTCATAGGGACCCTCATATGGTTTTCAATGGCAGATTGTTTTGGGATTGCATTGGGAGTGGGTTGCCACATCCTTCTCCCATTTTTGCGGTGCTGGGAATTGAACTCGGGACCTCACAGACTGCAGAACGGTGCTGTACCAACTGAGCTAAATCCCAGCCCATAAGAAGTCCATAGGATGCCTTATAAAATAATGTTGCAGCAACTATAAGAAATATCATAAATCCCAGTGGCTCAGGAGGCAGAGGCAGGAGGATCGGAAGTTTGAGAACAGAGGCAGTCTGCATAACTTAGTTGAGACCCTGTCTCAAAAAGTTTAAAAAAAGAAGTGGGCTGGGGGTGCAGCTCAGTGGTCCAGCACTTGCAGAGCATGCAGGCACAAGGCCCTGGGTTCAACCCCCAGTACCAAAAAAAAAAAAAAAAAAAAAAAAAAAAAAGGAAATATCATAATCACCAATAGTGAGAAACCAAGGTTTACCTTTACTGAAAGTTCAGATACAATATTATTTGATCAATAATAACTTACACTCAGGAGGGAAAGCTACCAGGTTATTTAATTTGGGGTTTGTTATATTTATGTGGAAGATAAAAAAGAATTATGAAATAAAAGTAGCAAAGTTAAGGAAAAGAGGGAGGATCCATCCTTTTCTTTTGCATTCAGGGTCCTACTACTTTTCTGAAAAGTGGGAGTACTTTTCAAGGATTATTGTTCAACTTGAAGCTATTTGAATGGGTACAGGTCTCTATGCCTAATGGTCTCTAAAAGCTGTGAATATTTCATTGTTGTTGTTAGGTGCCCTGGAGTCATAGTGATGCTACTACAAAGTGAAACCTATTGTCAGTGCTTCTCTGTTATCCATAGTGTTTTCAATGCCTGATTATTTTTTGGGAGTGGGTTGCCAGGTCCTTCTCCTAACCTTACAGCACCTGGTGTTCCCAGAGGGTCTCCCATCCAAGTACTAACCAGGCCTGACCCTGTTTAGCTTCTGAGATCTGATGAGGCAGGTGAATAGCTTCATTAGTATATCAAAAAATCTTCCCAAGGGTCTTTGGGGGTGTTTTGTTGTTGTTGATGTTTTGCTTTGTTTTTCCTTTCTTTCCTTTCCTTTCTTTCTTTCTTTGTTCCTGTTTGGAAAAGGCTAGTAAGAATTGTATCCTGGGATCTGAGTTTCATTTCAAGGTTAGTGAGTTATCACAGAAGTTCAGTCAAATGGAAAACTGATGAATAATATCCAGAAGGCACTGCTAGCCAGATAACACTATAGTTTCAAGAAAATTAAGAAATGATGATTGTTTAAAAAGCCATTTTTAATCTGGCTTGTTGTTAGGTGCCCTTGAATCATGTCTAGCTCATGACAATTCTCATCAGCTTTTTGATGGCTGATTGTTTCGGGATTGTTTCGAAAGTGGGCTGCCAGGTTCTTCTCCTATTTTTGCAGTACTGGGGATTGAACCCAGGGCATCAGAGACTGCAGAGCAGGACTTTACCAACTGAGCTAAACCCTAGCCCCTAGCTTGTTGCTTAGTGAGAATAAATTCTGATAGAAAAAATTCTGATAGAAAGAAATATTTTCAAGTTTAAAACTATAAATTGTAGCTTGCTAACCTTACAATTCATTTGCAGTAGTAACATCTCATGTTCGAGAAATATGTAGACTTCAAAATGTAGATTTGTTATCTAAAATAAAATAAAATGAAATACATTCAAGACCTTTAGGATATTCATATGCCTTGTTTAATAATATACATTGGGATAACTTTCAGAATGTGTTCACATACCAAATTTGTCACTAAAAATTATTAATAAGACAAATCACTTTTGTTACGTAGGTAGAATTTTTCTGTACAGACAGATAAGGTGATCACAAAGGTTCCTTTGAATTGTAAAGTTCATTCTTTTGGGGATTGTCCATTATTTATTATTGCCTAGTAAATTGAAAATTCTAAACCAGATAAATTATTAAAGTATACATATTAATAAACACACATGAAAATATAAATCAAAAGTTAACTCACATATTTTCATCACCTAAGAAAGTAAATATTTTTGAAAACCCCTCACCAAATTGGCTTCATATACAGCAGCTGAAAGTTAGCCAAAAATCTGTATTCTTACTCTCCTGAAGAATGAGAAGACATATGTCAGGCCTACCATTGAAGTCAGAAAATCAGAGAAGGAGTGAAGAGCACACATAAGAGAGGAAGACAGAAGGGCAGCAGAAAATCCTATATATAACTCTGGTTAAGTTGCTAGCAGATCCACGAGCTATGCTTCATGTGGCAGATTCTAAGCACCACTCAAGATATTTTCAGCTGCTGTCAACTACAGGAGATGTAGACTTTGAGTTTAGCCAATTTAGCCCCTAAAACAAAAGGCTAAACATGTAAATTTAATTTGAGAAGAACAGAAGGAAACATAGCAGCAAATACATATTTGACAATTTAATGGAGAAAAATGTCCGCGCATTGATGAAAGGCATGCATTTACAGATTTAAGAATTTCATCAACCTCAAGTAGCAGAAATGCAAAGAAAACCATACCTAGGCACATTTTCATCAAACTGTTGACAATCTTGAAAACTTTCAAAATAGAGCTAGAAAAAGAACACATAATGTACCAAGAGAAATGGCAGGTGCGTCTCCTGACTTTTCTCAAAAACAATCTGTTTTATGCAAATGGCAAAGGGCTAGAGTAAGGAGAATCTTTCAGAAAGAGTACGGTGCAGCCACCTCCTTCCTCTTTATAAACAGAGAAAAAAATATTTTTTTTAAATCTTGCCTATGGGCTGTACAGATCCTTCCATTGGAAAAGTGATTTGGTTCTCCTCAGTGTGCTGAGGGTCAAGACTAAGGCAAAGGAAGTGTTCACTTACTATTAGAGAAAGATGTGGAATAAGCAGTCTTCTCTGATGAACACTTCGTGTGTGCCTTCAGGTTAAAATTAATGAAAACAAGTGTTAAAATCCCAGTGCACACAAAGCACTTGACCCTTATAAGCTTTTGGCCTGTAAGAATGAAAAGAGATAAAGAATAAATTTAGTAGCCAAAATACAAACATATAAAGCAAAACTTAATAAAACTACTAGGAAAGATAGACAACGCCACCTTGAGTAGATTTTTAAACAGCTCAGAAACACGGGGTATGCATATGTATGTGTTCAATATAATGTGTACAATTTAAACAACGTGACTGATCACTGAGTGCAGAGAACACACTGCACTGAAAGGGAAGAGTGCATTGTTTTGCATTTCATTCAATTTAAGAATGAAATCATTTTGTCATTATTTTGTAATTGATTAACAAAAGTAAAACAGGAGGAGGCAGGTGTGCACCTGTAATCCCAGAATTTGGGAGGCTGAGAAAGGAGGATACACGTGAGTTCAAGGCCAGCCTGGTCTATGAAGCGAGTTCATGGGCTATACAACAAGACTCTGTCTCAAAAAACAAAAAAGTAAAACAAATTTGTCATAGGATTTTTCTTCACTGATTCTTTTTCATCTTTAGGAAGTTTTCATGTTTTAATGTACAAATGGTGTGATAGTAAACATCCAATTGTCTGTCCCCCCATACTTTTCCTCAGTGGGCTAAGTAGCTTTAAATGGAAATTCTGGGTTAAAAGAAAATGTTAGTGATGGGGGAGAAGCTTAAAATATCAAAAAGAGCCAACTTGCTTTCAACAGAGGATGTATGTGTACCACCAAAGCAGTAGCCAATTATTTACCTTCTGGTATATCACAAAAAGTGTTTTCTTTTTGTTAGCTTTTTAACTAAGATACAATGTTTATTTTATCTTAATTTGAATTTACACAATAATTGATCGACATTGTTGCTATTGGTTAATTACATTTCTTGACTTTCTGAATAGTTCTTTATCCAGACATCTGCTTTCTACTTCTCTCTTTTTGTCTATACCAAGAAATAAATACAGTTGTAACATAACCTCAGTTTTAACAAAAACTGGTGCCTATTGGCTTAAGAAAAGCAAGCTTTTTCAGATTGAGAAAAATGAGTCCCTTTGCGGCGGTTTGGGATTAGATACTAAACTGGACACTGTGGTGATCACTGATCTCTTCACTGAAAGATCCCAGGACTTTTTGAAAGTGAAGTGACCTGTATGCAATCCCTCTTTTGCAAAAACTGACAGGAGAAAATCTCAGAGGTTGGAGCTGCAAGACCTCAAAACAATTATGTGAGGAAGAAAGGATAAAGAAACTACCTGCTTTTTTGTTTATTTGTTTGTTTGCTTGTGTTTTTTTTTTTTGAGAGTGGCGTGGGAAATAAATGTTTGTTTTCTACATAATATCTAACGAATGTGGACATCTCTACTAGAACTAATAACAGTGGTCCAGTGACTTGTACTTCTGGGGGAAAATTAAACTAAGGGAAGAAAAAGGTGAACTGAAATGAACTGGCCTTTTTTATATGGTTCACCAGATTAGACTGCAAGGAAATAGCTTAAGAATGTGATTCTGGCTCCCAAGGATAAGTGTCATTTGTTTAGTTGAGTGGGACCAGTCACCTGTAGTGACATTTTATACCAGTGAGAGGCAGTGAAAGTTCTGGCCACATGGGACTATAACTCTTTATTTCATGTTTGGAAGTAATCCTGAGAGCTTTTGATTAAGACCCAAGGAACTTTAGCCTTTTGAGCTTTTTTGTTTTGTTTTGTTTGCTTGTTTTTCCTATATTTCTGTTTTCCTTCATTTATTTAATAATGGAGAGTTTTAAAGAGAAACAACTTGGAATTTAAGATCTCATTTTAGAAGAAAAGTAACAGTATCGACACTTGAAGTGGCAAAACCAATTATCTTGCCCATTTTATCACCATCTCCCCTATAGCTACACAATAGCATCCTCGGGAGAGTGATCATAACAAGATGCAGGTGCCAGGGACCACCGCAGCCAAGGAAACTGGAACTGGGGAGGTTAATGGTTTGGCTTTGCTCTGGTTATACAAATCCCCTCAAGTAATTCCAGGCATTTTTCTTCTCTACCAAAAACTGGTGGATGGAAGGCTCTTTGCAGATCAGGACATCAGCTGGGGTGTTGGTCTTTCCTCCTGGAACTCAGTGATGGTAACTTGAACTCTGTCAGACTTTGTAGCTCATGAGGCAATCAGAAAAACAAACAAAAAAAAAATTAGTTTATTTAGGTTAACTTGCCAAGCAGTACCTCCACTCCAGCAGTCATGGATGCTACCAGAATCTAAAATCGTTTTTGTTTGTTTTGTTTGCAGTACTTTGGGTGTTGAACCTAGGACCTCTCACATGCTAGGCAAACACTCCATGACTGAGCTGCACACCCAGCCCATCCCCCTCATTTTAATATTTATTTTTATTTTGAAAAAGTAGGCAGTTTTGCCTACTGCCTCTGCCCTTGAACCTGCAACAATCCTGCCTCAGTCTCCCAAGTTGCTGGAATTATAGGAATGCACCACAATACCTGGATAAAATCCTTTCTAACTATCTCATGTAAGCCTTTCCTCAAAAGCTTCTTTACCCTCTATAGTCAGTTTCTAGCATACAACCTCTCACATTGTTTTCTTCTGTTATCTCACATCTGGAAAAAACACATCTGGTCAATTTAGCTTTCCATTTTTCTAGGCTTGCATGGGTGTAACCAAAGAAAGCTGGAGGAAACTGGATTTCTTATTTTAAATGCATTGCCATTACCTTGAAGGAGGTCTTTATGGCATAAAGCTTTATGGCTTTATGAAGGAGGTCTAGCAATGGCACAACTTTGCCCCTTAGGCCCCCTTTACTCTCCCGCTCTCCTTGAAGACTATTTTACATCTTTTTTCCTTTCTTCCAACTTCCAAGACCTCCTCCCCGTCATTACTCTCAGCTGTTGACTTTTCTTCCTATTCAACTGAGAAAACAAATAGTCAAAAGAGAGCAGTAGAGTGTTATATTTAAAGTGATGTGAAAGTAGGACGGCATGTAGTGAATGTACCTTGCAAGGATGAATGTTACAGCTGGTTCCCTTTGCGCATGCCTGAGTCCCAGTGACATAGGAGGGTGAGGCAGAAGGATAGGCAGTTTGTGGTCAGGGGCAGCCTTTGCAAGTTAGTGAAACCCTGTCTAAAAAATGAATGAATGAATGAATGAATGAATGAAGGGCTGGAGTGCTGTTCAGTGGTATAGCCCTTGCTTAGTATGTGTGACACCCTGAGTTCCACCTACCAGTAATGGGAAAAAAAATGTTATAAAAAGACATGTAAAGCAAACAAAAATTGAGAAAATGTTAAGAGATAAACTTAAAGAAAAAACAGGCATAAAAGAAAGGCTTGAACAGAACAATGGAATAGAAAGAAAAATAGAAAAAGTAGGCATATGGATAAATATAAATAAGCATTGAATGTTAGAAAGTAATTAAATGCACTGTTCCTTTGTTCTACAATAATCTCAGCATCTAACATCAACAACAATCTCTAAAATAATGGAAATAGGATGCATTTCATAATAAAACTTTTGTGAAATTGTGGCGTCATCTTCAAATCGAGAAAGAATAAAAGGAGAATATAGCAAATAGAGGTATAACTGGAAAACGCATGATAACTACTATAAATAAAAGTATATCAACAATTACAATGAATATAAATAAGCACTCTGAGTAAAATGTAATGATAGTTAGGGGATGAATAAAAATCCAGTTATGTTCTAGTTACAAAGGTATATTCTAAAACACCAAGCCACAAAATATAATATTTGAAAGTACCAAATGAAAAACTACATGTCATACAATTTTTTATGCAGTGTAAATATTCCCATTAAGAAAACAATGGTCACATGGCTTTCAGGTGATTTCTAAGAAACAGTCTAGTGTTAGATCATTTCAGTCTTATACAAACTCTTATACAGAACATAAAAACAGAACATCTCTGACTTATTTTATGTGACAAAATATTGACTTCAAAATTAGACTGGTATAAGATGAGAATAGAAAATCATATGCCAATCATGATTATAAATGTCGAAAAAATGCTTAAATTAAAACCAAACACAATCCAGCAACACAGATAAATCCAATAAATCATTCCCAAGCTTGTATTGTCATAGCAAACCAAGTTGGGTTTAATATCAAAGAAAATGTATTTTCACATAATACAATACATTAACAGATAAAAGCAAAGAAGCATGACTATCTCAATAGGATAAAGCAAAGATATTCAATAAATCTCATAATGCACTCAGAAAAAGTCACATATCAAACTAGGAATACAAAGGAATACTACATCGTGATAAGAAAAACCTATGAAATACAGTATCTATTATGATTAGTGATGAGATGTTAGACGATCCCCAGTAACACTAGGAACAGGACAATAGCATCCACTATTGTCAAACCCATTTAGTGTTTCACAGGAAATCCTAATTAAAAGCTACAAAATTTGAAAGAAGGAATTCTCATTAAATACACATTTCAAAACCATATACATATGTTTCAAAAGAATTTATAAGCAATTTACTGAATTAATGAGAAGATTTAATAAGATCCCGGATATAAGTACACAAAACCAATTGAATTTTCTGTATTCTAACAAAGTTAGATCATATAAGTGAAATACACATATATACTATAATAAAAATATCTTATTAATTATTAAGTACCATTGAGTTGGGGCTCACTTATAGTCACCCTATATACAATAGGAGAAAACACTACCCGACACAGTGCCATGCCAAGCACTATTGGGCATTACTGTCAGTGCTTCTCCACTATTCATAGGGTTTTCAATGGCTGCTTGTTTAAGGACTGGGCTGTCAGGACCTACTCCCAACCCTATAGCTCCTAGTATTCCCAGGCAGTCTCCCATCCAACTACAAACAAAGCCAGACTCTGCTTAGCTTCCAAGATCTGATGAGATCAAACCCCAGGGTAGAATGACTGAAGACAATCAAAGCTGTAGCCAACAGTAAATAAGGGAGGCCTAACATACCAAAAAGGACTAACTAATATAAAAATACACCATGTATCTGTCAGTTTGCAGTACTGTGGGGGCTTGTGTATTTCTGTCATCCTGAAAGCTATGTCACCAGCATTACAGGTGCCAGCAGGGTCACCCATTGTTGGAAAGGTTTCAGCTGAGCTTCCAGACCAAGATAGACTGGGGAGAAGGACATGGCTAACCTACTCCCAAAACAATTATTCATGGAAAACCTAATTATTAGCAGAGAAACTGTTAGATATAGTTCCAGATAATGAGCCCCCAGATTGGAAGTCACTCAAAAGACAACTGGAAAAGTGTTGCCTCCTCAAAGTAGAGTTTACCGTGTTGCCTCCTCAAAGTAGAATCTATCTTAATGACAAATGGAGTAAAGCCCCAGGGACCTCCATTGCTGATGTGGCACAACTCAAAATGAAAAGGAACAACTGTAAACATCTATTATAGTTGGAACTTAAAAAATATGTAGTATGAATCTAGGAAAATTAGAAATCATCAAAAGGGAAAGAGAACACACAAACAGTGACATTCTAGGCATAAGTGAGATAAAATAGATTGTCATGGGCCATTTTGAATCAGATAATCATATAGTCATGTATGCTGAGGATGACAGATTGAAGAGAAGTGAGGTTGTATTTATCATCAAAAAAGACCTCTCAAGATCTTCCCTGAAGTACAATGCTGTCAGTAATGGAATAATATCCATATACCTACAAGGAAGCCCAGTTAATATGACTATTATTCAAATTTACACACTCACCAATAAGGCTACAAATGAAGATATGGAAGATGCTTACCGACTTTTGCAATCTGAAGTAGATCAAACATGCAATCCCGATGTACTGATAATTACTGGAGACTGGAATGCAAGTGTTGGAAACAAAGAAGAAGGCTCAATAGTTGGAAAATATGGCCTTGGTGACAGAAATGATGCTGGAGATTGCATGATACAATGCTGTCAGACCAATGACCATTTAATTACAAATACATTTTTCACCAATATAAATGGCAACTTTTCACATGGAAATCACCAGATGGAACACATAGGAACCAAATTGACTGCATTTGTGGAAAGAGACAATGGAAAAGCTCAACATGATAAAGTTAAAGAACTAAACTGAAGATTTCAAAAGGCAGCTCGAGAAGACAAAATCAAATATTATAATGGCATTTCCAAATACCTGGAGATAGAAATCCAAAAGGGAAGAATATGCTATGCTTTTCTTGAGCTTAAGGAATTGGAGAAAAAAGTCAAGCCTCAAGTGGCAATAGTGGAGGATTCTACAGAGAAAATATTAAATGGCACAGGAAACATCAAAAGAAGATGGAAGGACTACAGAGTCAGGATACCAAAAATAATTGGTGGATGACCAACTATTTCAAGAGGTTGCATATGATCAGGAACCAATGGTACTGAAGGATGAAGTGGAAAATGCCTTGAAGGAACTGGCTAAACACAAGGCTCTAGGAATTGATAGAATACCAATAGAGATGTTGCAAAAAACAAATGTAGCACTGGAGGTGCTAACTTGTTTATGCCAAGAGACTTGGAAAACAGCTATGTAGCCAACTCACTTGAAGAGAGCCATATTTGTGCCTATTCCCAAGAAAGGAGATCCAACCAAATGTGAAAATTACCAAACAACATCATTAATATTACACACAAGTAACATTGTGCAAAAGACCTTTCAAAAATGACTGTAGCAGTATATAGACAGGGAACTACTGGAAAATTGAGCTGGATTCAGAAGAGGGCATGGAACCAGGGACATCATTGTTAGATAAATGTTAGATAAATGTAGATGTTAGATAAATAGTAGCTGATGGCAGAGAATAAAATAATCTATGTATGTTGTACAAAAGCATATGAAGGTGTGAATCAATGGAATTTCCAGAGCACTTAAGTGTAGTCATGAGGAATTTGTACACGGACCAGGAGGCAGTCATTTGAGCAGAACAAGAAAACACTGCCAGGTTTAAAGTCAAGAAAGGTGTGTGTCAGGGCTGTATACTTTCACCATACTTCTTTAATCTCTGTACTGAGCAAATAATCCCAAAAACTAGACTTTATGAAGAAGAACATGGCATCAGATTGGAGGAAGAATCATTAACAATCTGTGTTATGCACATGACAGAACTCTGCTTGCTTTAAGTGAAGAGGCTTTGAAACATTTACTGATGAAAATCAAAGAACACAGCCTTCAGTATGGATTGTGCCTCAACATCAAGAAAACAAAATCCTCACAACTAGGTCAGTATGCAACATCATGATAAAGGGAGAAAAGATTAAGGTTGTCTAAGATTTTGCTTTACTTCGGTCTACCGTCAACAACCACGGAAGCAGCACTTAAGAAATCACATTGCATTGGGAAAAGGTGTTGCAAAAGACCTCTTGTATGTGTTGAAAAGTAAAGATGGCACATTGAAGGCAAAAGTGTGCCTGACTCATGCTATGGCATTTTCAGTCACATCTTATGGTTGTGAAAGCTGGACATTGAATAAGGGAGAAAGAAGAATTGATGCTTTTGAATTATGGTGTGGAGATGAATGGACTGCCAAAAGAACCAACAGATCCATATGAGAAGAAGTACAACCAGCATGCTCCTTAGAAGCTGGGATGGCTTGACTATGTCTGACATGTATTGGACATGTTGTCAGGAGGGACCAATACCTGGAGACAGACATTGTGTTTGGGAGTGGTAGGTCACACACACACAAAAAAATGGAAGATCCTCACTTAGATGGATTTACACAGTATCTGCAAAATGGGCTTAAACATAAAAAAGATCATGTGCTTTGCAGTGAATTTGGCAGTGTTTTGTTCTGTTGTACATGTGGTAGTTATGAGCAAGACCCAACCTGATGGCACCTAAGAACAACAACAGCGATATAACAATGTCAATTTCTCCAAAATTGATGTAATGAGTTGTAATGAATTGTTTTATTGTAAGGCACTATGCAACCTAATTGTCAAATCCATATAGAATAGCAAAGTCTTAAGAAGGGCTTGGACTTGAAAGCACCTAACAATAACCACAACAAGAAGAAAGCAATGACAAAGAAAATAAAATATGCTAACCTTGCATTTATCAAGGCCAACTTTAAGACTAGTAATTATGACAATGTGATATGGTCATAGGCATAATCAGATTTGTCAGTGTAATAGAGCAGAGTCCAGAACTAGACTCATACAAAATATAGGGATTCTTTAGAGGTAGAGATAGTATTGAAAGATAATGGGAAAGAAAGGATTATTCAACATTGAGTTGAAGGCACAGGTTACTCACATATATACGTATTTATGTTGTTGTTAGGTGCCATTGAGGTGTATGTATGTGTGTATACACATATAAATATACACACACATATATACATATACATACACATACATACACACATATATATCAGAATAGACACAACAATTAATGTTAAATATGAAAGGTAAAATCTGTGGCAGAAGGACTCTAAAATGAAGCCTAAGTATTACTATCTGCTGGTATTTATGCCTTTGTATAATTCCTTCTCTTTGAATATGGACAGGACTTGTGAGTTGCTTCTAATGGAAGACAACAAAATTGACGGGGTGTCAGTTTCATGACTGGACCTCATTGTTAACTGAGTCTCTCTATTAATCTTCTCCTTTCTTGGTCTTAATAAAGCAAGCTACCATAGGGAAAGGCTCATATTGTAAACTATTGAGAGTGGCTCTAGCCAATAGGTAGTTAAAAACAGAAGATTTATGTCCAACCGTGCACAAGGAACTGATTACTTCCAATTATCACATGAGCTCCACACAGTCCAGGAGAGAAGTTACTTCTAAGATGATTTGTGGGGGTTAAGGATATAATAATGGAAGGTCACATGGAGAGCTTAACTACTGGCATTAATTGTGCATCTTTCTCTTTCTTTCGTTTTTTCTTTCTTCTTCTTCTTAGTTTTTGAGTATTTGGGGATTGAACCCTGGGCCTGGCACACACTTCACAAGTGTTCTACCCCTGGGATACACCACCAACAACTCACCTTTTATCTTATATTTTGAGTCTGGGCCTTGCTAAGCTACACAAGCTGCCTCTGGCCTCGAACTTGCAATCCTCCTGCTTCTCTAAGTCATTGGGATTATAGGTGTGTGTCACTGCTCCCAGCTTTACATTACATATTTTATACAATAAGGTAGAATATGTGAGTATAGGAATTCTAATTTGAAATCCCAGCTCTGGCCACAGCAATTTATCAATATGATAGGGCAGGGCTTCCAACTTCCCAGCTAGGATCGATACATCTTTTCATTCTCAATATATTAATATGACCGATTATAATATACAAATACTTACAGAGTTGGCATACACGAGAATCAATACAATACTGATTTTTAGTTGCTTACAGTCAACAGGAGTAAGAATATTGCCAGCAATTCCCAAGGAAATCCACTCACAGTAAAAGAAATTCTTCTCTATTAACATAGCCCTACTATGAGTACTGTGGCATTTGGCCCACTGCAGGGGTGTGTCTCCTTCTGCACTGCACTTCTTGCTGAAAGATCGAGTTTCTGACTGGAAGCTCCAGAATTTGCTCCTGGGTCTCAATCTACAGCCATAGAAGAAAGCAAGCCTCCAAACTTAGAATGTATTAACCATAACATATTTTAGACTGCTACTGCAATCCAAATGATGTGTATGAATGACACATGAGTTAACAGAAAAACCTAACTTGTCACTAGATAAGTGTATAGTAGTATAAGCCTTTGTTATGTACAGTGCTGAAGTGGCTACTACTAATTTATACATACATACATAATTTGAATATACCATCTCTACATGGGCCTGCAGCAGGACCATTGTGGTGTCCAATCCCATAAGATTTTGGGAGCTAGGCAGGGTTGGGTCTGGTTAGTACTTGGAGACCACCTGGGAACACCTGGTGCCATAGGCTTGGGAGGAGGACCTGGCCACCTACTCCCAAAAAACAATCAGCCATTGAAAACCCTATGATTAGCAGAGAAGCACTGACAGTAGTGTTTTGCCTGTTGTACATAAGTTCGCTATGAGTCGGACACTGACTCAAAGCCACCTAACAAGAGCAATCTCTACTTGGTTTCCATTTATTCCATCATAACCAGTGGGATTAAATGCAATGATCACACATGGCTTTAGGCATTTCAAGCTTCATGCACACTTAATAAGTGGAAAATTGAAATTAAAATACAGTAATTTTCAATGTAGAGATCACAAATATATATCTACCAAAAGAAGGTATGAACGCAAGCTTGATATCATGCAAATCGCACTGTGACATGGAATGGCATTGGATGATGACATCAGACTTGAATTCAGAAAATTTAATCTCAATCTCTGGAAAATTCAAAACCCAGAAATGAGGGAGATGTGGAAGTAAGGAAACTGAATAAACTGTTTCTTGAAGTGCAAATCTGGAAAAGGTAGTACTTCTCCATTAATATATTAATCATGCAATTGTGATTTTACATGTTTGTGCAACTTCATATATTCAATATGAAAATACATCTCTGATTCTTTGATTTATATATCTTAATTCTATATACTCAAATTATCTGAGAATGTTTAAATATTTTCTTACTGGAAAATCATATATTACATTGCACATGAGTTTGCCTTCTCCTTGGGCACCTGCAGTAAGTAAATCTAAACACTTCTACAGCCCCTCTTTCTCTCATCAGTAAAACTAGAGAATTGTCGGTGGTCAGCAAGAGGAAATAAATTATTATTCTATTACCTTTCACACTTTCTAAAAATACTTGCATCAACTCTGACAGAGTTGTACAGATGAACAAATAGAGGTTTAAAATTAAGAAATTTGGCTATGACCTCAGAGCTAAATGAAAATGACTTCTTGTTGTTGTTAGGTGCCGTCGAGTCGGTATCCGACTCATAGTGACCCTCATAGGGTTTTCAACGGCTGTTTCAGGATTGCCTTGGGAGTGGATTGCCAGGCCCTTCTCCCATTTATGCGGTACTAGGAATCGAACTCGGGACCTCAGAGACTGCAGTGCAGTGCTCTACCAACTGAGCTAATGACTAGGAGATTTATATTCAATTCTAATTCCAAAGCTCACATAACATATAAAATTTTTGTATATATAACTTCAATGAAATGTCCTTGTTCAAATTAAAGAAAGGAACTGGGGGAATGGAAAAAACATGACCTGTGAAAAACTTAATAGCAGGACAGTTTGTTCTGCAGAGAAAAACCTTATGCCTCTTAAGGTAATGTAATTTCGTGAGGTGTTTTAGTGTGAGCATGTGCCTTTCCTGTGTTCAACAGTGGGGTATTAGATATTTTTATAGTTATTGTTGGGAAAAAAGAAAGTAGTAGCTGCCGTGTGCACAGTTTAATTTACTTTGGTAAATCTAAAGAGAAATAACAGTTTCTATACTAAAGCCAACTATAAGTGTGCTTATAAGTTGTGCTCTAGTTAGTATTGAATTAGCCATGGTACTGAGGTTAATATTTGAAAATTAACACTGAAAACTATTTTGTGTAAGGTTAACTTTTATTACCTGTATTCTTTATATGCACTTATCTTTATATGCACTTTATCTTATGAAAGCAACTTCATTTCTTGGTCATATTACTTGTTCTTACGTATAAGTAGATCCTCCTAAATTTTGTGAAATATTGTGTGAAGGCATCAAGCTAAAATGGCTTAGTAAAGTTAAAATAGCTATCTTTTAAAGTTCTAGGTAACTTAAACAACACATTATGTACATATATATATATATATATATATATATATATATATATAGATAGATAGTTGTTAGGTGCTGTGGAGTCAGTATCCGACTCATAGCAACCCTACATACAACAGGTGAAACACTATTGCCAGTGCTTCTCTGCTATTCATAGGGTTTGCAATAGCAGATTGATTTTTGGGAGTGGGCTGCCAGGTCCTTCTCCCAAGCCTACAGCACCTGGTGTTCCCAGGTGGTCTCCCATCCAAGTACTAACCAGGCCCAACCCTGCTTAGCTTCCAAGATCTGACGGGATCAGTTGCCACAGGCCTATGGCTGCAGGCAGAAGAAATGTAGGAATGAATAAATGAATATATAATAAAAACAACAAGTATCAATAAAAATTAGACAGTAGTCTTTCAGCTTGGTGAAAAAAGGGTTGGAGCATTCTTTGAATTATATAATGAATAAAGTAGATATTGCTTATATTGTGGTGTCAGATTTTAAGACAGACATTAGTTTATATAGCTCATTTAGTATTTGAAGAAAGGGATGGTGGTAGAAGCTGAAGTGGCTTCCCAAAGAGTAAAGGAGAGCATCAAGGATGTCTCCTGTGTGCATGAAAGTTTCTCTCCTTAAACCATTAAGAATAATGTATATATCTCAAGTTTAGAAAAAGAAAGGAAAACAATATGGGAAGTAAGGAAAGAAGAGAGAAAGAAAGAAAAAGAAAGAAAGAAAAACAGACTTGTGAGGATTCTATGAAGTGAGATACATAAAAACCTTGATTATTTCTTCTTGTTATGTGCCATCAAGTTGGGTGCAACTCATAGTGACCTTATGTACAACACAATGAAGCACTCCCCGACACTGTGCCATGCCAGGCACTATATCAGTGCTTCTCTGCTATTCATAGGGTTTTTGATGCCTGATGGTTTGGGGATTGTTTCAGGAGTGGATTGCCACATCATTCTGCCATTATTGCAGTGCTGGGGATTCAACCTAGGGCCTCAGAGAGCACGGAGCAGCACCCTACCAACTGAGCTAAACCCCAGCCCTGATTATGTGTGTAGCCCATATTGAGTGATTCATGACAGAGCCTTACCTTCCTGTTTTAAAGAAGTGTTCACCGTGCATATATTTTGAGGCACCTATTTAGTATGCCTCGAGCAACTTGCAAGAGATTTCTCCTTTTTAGCTTCTTTTTAGCCATATATCTGAATGAAGATCTTATCAGTGGTAAGAGAGGAGCAGATGTAAAAGCACAGGTGCTTAGCACAGGCACATCCTTGCCATTTAAAGTTGCAGAGTTAGGACCTAGAATAAAATTAACAGAACAGAGCAAAGACTTGCCCATCAATGGGTGATGGAGGAGTCCAAGTTTATTGGCTGAATTTGTGGGTTTGGGTATCAGTATTAAATTTTTCCCACCCTTTCCAAGTTCTGTTTTCTTAGTGATATACAAAATCATAACACCATTACCCAAAGACCTAAAGGATTATGACAAAATTATCCCAACCATACACCAGTTGCTTGTAGCTTCTTATTTTTGTATTAGTGGAAGAGTCCTGCTTTACATATAGGGTTAATAATCTAGTTTATGATCTTCAGTCTATATTTTCTCTGCAGCATAATGGAATAAGGTGTGAAAGCAAAACGAAACTCCAAATCCCATGGTTTGGAAGACCTCACTGAATCAGCCTTTGGACGTAGAATCAACTAAACATGTGTTGCATGGATTAAATGCAGTATGTTGGTGGTGGTGTTATCTTACAAGCACATATAAATTATAGTTTAGACATTTCTAAGATTTTTTTAATAGAATGTTATAATCTATAGTTTTTAAAGTGTCCGTCATCTGCAAAATCTGAAGTGATTTGGGTCTTAAAAATTATTTGGATTTTTTTCCTGCAAAAATGAAGTGAAATTATAATTAGTCCAGTGGCCCACATATTCATTGTCTTGCTATGTCTTAGAATGTTAGGCACCCTTACTTCTGAAACTGGTATTATAACACATTGCCTTCTATTCACTTTTTCCTAATCAGTGAAAGCTTTTGTAATTATGATCAAGCAACACTGCAATTTCAAGATTATGTTTACTTATGTACAGATAGTTACATGTCACACACACATGTCAAGAATGTCTAGGATCTTTGATGATCCACATAGATTTCTGCTGATCAGTGATACCAATGAAAACTTAGGTACAAACAGGAGGCGTAACATGTTCAAAGAGGGAATTTTAAAAATATGCTAGTGTGTGTGAAGGGGTTGGTTCTTCTTAAAATACATTTTCAGAAGGCAATATGGCGGGACCTCTGACTTTCTTTGGAATTTGACATAAAGATCTCCCCATTCTTACCTGGCATTTATTAATTGTTCTGTTTTTCTGGGACAACAAAATGTGTAATATTTTGGCATCTACACCTAATATATACATGTTCTTGTGTCATTTTCTTGATAACACCTCTGTATTTTTAATTAAAGTCTAGAAAGTTAAGCATATTCACAGATTTAGTGTCCTTCTGAGTGGATCCTCCTTATGTCCTATTTGGGCTTTTCATTAAATTCAACTCTAGACTTGATTTTTCTATTTCATTCTGAGTAAGTATGAAATGTTTGATACTTTTGAAAACTATATTACATTTATTTCTTCCTTTACTTCTGTCAGAAAAGCTACTACATCTTTTCAAAACTCTAATGTTACTATTTTCAATAAAAGCTTTTAGTCCAATTAGGCCTTTGAAGAAGTTAATGAAAACAAGGATGACTTTTACAGATAGTTTTAAATGACAGTGATAATCTCTCCTTATTCACATGATGTTAAAAAATAAAAGCAAGCATGGAGGCTATTCAAACTTTTCCCGATTACCCTGAGATTACAGAACCTAAGGATGTGCCAGGAGAGACAATCACCTTAGGTATTCAGACTATAAGGCAGACAGTCTCAGAGATGATCATATGCATGCATATTCGATGGATGTGTCATCCTCTTTCCCATGGACAGTGCTCCCCACTGGAGGATTTGCAAATAATGCCTTTTTCAGCCGACTTTCTATTTAAGAATCAACTAAGTAGTAGGGCTCATGTATGCATTTTTCCCTGGGGTGGGAATTTGTTAGTACAGAGACATATTGGTGTGTATCTGAAAGTTAGAATCCACTGTGAAGAACATTTTGATGCATTTTCCCTATCAGCATGTTCCCATATTCATTCTCTGAATTACTCCCTCTTTTATTTTCCATATTTTTTTTCCTATTACTCTTAGTATTCCATTTAGTTTTCTTTTGCTCATGAGTGCATTTCAGTACAGTGTTCAAAGAGAGGTGATAGTAGTTTCTGCTGTCTTCTCTGATACCTGTAATTGTTGCCTTGGTCAGACCTAATAGCATTTCCACCCCAGAGTCTTTTTATTTGATCTGATTTGAGATCACACATCCTGGGAACTGAAAGCAAACACCGAGACTGACCAATAATGGAAACAGTGTTATCATCCATATAGCAATTTTACATTTGTTGATAAAACTGATAGAATAATCTTCCTTCACAATAATAGTGTAGACTTGAGACCTGAATACCCTCTTTACCTGTATTAATATTTCATTCATTGTGATAATATAAAGGAAAAACTATGAACTATGGGACGGAAGTAAATGTGGGGGCGGGAGACTAGTCTCCACTCACACCATAATGGAAGGAAAATGACAGCCAAGTGAGGTTTAGCTGGAATGTAACATATCCACAGCTTTATCACTCTGGAGGCACATTTTGACATAATAACAAACTACTGAGACAGAACCACTTTTATCTAGGTCAGAATGACAGACTCCAAATGTTAGAAAGCTTGAGGAAACTGCAGTTTGTCATTTGAAACATCAGGAAGAATACAATCCGTACAGATTTCCATCAAATCTCGATACTGTCTGATAGTCTCCACCCAGTACATTGTAACTACTCCACTGGCTTATAATGGCATAGCATTTTTGATTTCAGAACCTAAACAAGTAAAATGAACTACATTTTATGTTGACTACATTTATAATAAGATGCAGATGGTAAAGGAAACAGATGCCTCTGACATCATTTCCCAATTGCCTTCAACTTTTGCAGACACTGGCAGTCTGTAAGCTCACTCAAAGGACTACAAGATAAGTTAGGCAGTTTTCCAATTCTGTTTTCAGTCTAAAAAAACACTGGCAGCAACGGTAATACTTTGAGTCATATAGTGGTAATTCTACAAAAACAAGTTTCATTCTGTGTCAGTTTTCAATGAAAATTAATCATCAGAGAATAAAATCTACACAAATACTAGGAGTTCAGCAATTAGTTACTACTGACTGTTTTGTTTGACAGTGACAGAAGAGAACAGGGTCAAAAACGAGTTTTAAACAGATGAGCATGTCTAAAGTAGTCTACCAGCCTTCAGCACACAGACTGTTCACAAACTTATTCCTTATTATTTCTAAGCAAACAACTTTTAGGAGGCTTTTTAGGTCACTGTTTCTGACCTCAAAAGAAATTTCTTTATTCTGTATTTCCATCTGTATTCTCCAGAAGCAATTCTATAGTTCTGAAAGGAACTTTCACCATTTCCCCAGTGATATCGCTGAATATTACACAAACTAAAAAAAAAAAAAAAAAATCTTTTTTTTTTCTTTTTCTTTCTGCAAGATAAGTGTAAGAAGACCTTTTCAAAAACATAAGGAACTTTGTAGTCCATCTTGAAAGCAAGAGTTGCTTGGGTAATGCAGCAACTGCAAAGCCTTTAGTAGCATTTAAGATCCCAAGATAGATTAGCAGTTACAGAAGGCAAATTTGAACAAAATCCTTTAAATATCTTCTCACCTTCCTCAGACCCCTATGATATAATTTCATCCACACCTCTGTAGCAGAAACATTTTAACAGAAAAAAAATTCAGAAACAAAGGCAAGGAAAGTGGTAACCAAAGAATAAATCTTGCTAGGCCAAAATGGTGCCTAATTTTAAAATAATCTCTCTGTGCAAGTAACGCACACACACACACACACACACACACACACACACACGCACACACGCACACACACACGCAAAATACAAGAATAAACAAACTCTTCTAATTCATATCCACAAAGTGGTTTGGGAAATGTTAGTGCAAATTTCTGCTGACCTGCAGCATTTAGTCCACAAACTTTGGATATCCTAGACGATCCATCAGTGTCCAACAGATGTTTTCAATTACTTTAATTTCATCTCTAGGCAAGTTTTGTTTCCAAACATTAGTATTAGTTGGTGATATTTCCCCTTCATAAGGAAGGTAAAAGAGGTTCGTGGAAGTGGCAAACAATATTTGGTTTAAACTAGCAGGAGACAAAGGAATTCCAAGAAAAGCAAAAATTTTTTCAGTAGTCTTCTGAGGAAAATGAACAATATCTTCAAACTTGACCAGCTGGTAGCTGGTAGGCAGCAAATCTGTATTTATTCTCAAGGCTGCTGCTGTGTTTGCTAGCCACAAATGAGACAACAGAGAGACAGCATTTGATTTGGATTTTGTTAACTCTTCCCTCAGTGGTTCATACTCAAGAGCGTAGCCTGAATTTAAGTTACATTTGCTTTTACCGCTCTCTATTTTAAACAATTTTGCTAAGTGCTCTGGTACATTCTTTAAAGTATAAAGACTTGGTTTACTACTGTAGAGCATTGAATAAATCCATGCCCGAGGGTCTCTTACTACATACAATGCCCTCATCGAAGTTCCTAAAACTTCCTGGAAAAAATGAAGCTTTAAGGTCCAGCTACCACTACTTAAACCAAGCACAGGACGGGCACTCGGGTAATAGACCAGGTGTCTCCTCAAAGCCCTAATATATTCAGCATCTCTATCAAAGGTGCTTTTCATCCTGCTTCTTTGTTCTGGCAAAGACTCTCTCCTTTTCAATTTCCTTTTTTTGTCCTTATTCATTGCATTATATTGGGCCAGTTTATTCCTACCTGGTTCATGCAGATGGATGTTTTGCAAATGTAGTTTTGTGTCCTGTACTAAAGACTGTAGCCAGCCTCGGAGTAAACGAAAATGTCCAGTGTGGATATCTGACACCTTCCATTCACAAGCATCTACAAATGAATCAATTTCAAATTCAGTTTCAGGGATATCAATGTAGGCTGTAGGAACTTTGATATAGAGAAAATCACTGCTGTTGAAAAACAACTGTTTGAGAATTTCAGCTCCTGAACCAGGAAGTGAGGTAATAATGACATCAGGAAGATCCACATGGTGCCCTTCAGAAGATACACCCTTCTTGCTTGCCTCAGCCTCTGTCCTTGTCCATTTTGCACAGATGGGTTGAGTGCATGTGCTCCAAACGTCCAGAAGCTCAATAAACCACAAGGCAATAACAAGTATTAGTATCCAACGCATTAACTTTCTAAAAGAAAGGTAAAACCGCCACTGAAAAGTTAAAATCACCAAACTAATGCATAAAATTAATCCAACTGCTATATTAAATTTAAATCCAAAGGGGAAAATAACTCTATCATGTCTTATAGGCTTTACTATTGCTTGAGTGCCCAAACCAAATCGGGTTACTTGGCCTTGATCAGCCACACTGGCAAAGCCACCAAATCCCAGGTAACTGAATCTGCTCTTCAGGTTATGGAAGTCAGTTACCATGGAAACAATATGTTCAGTATTATTGACATTGAGAGAAATCTGAAGTCCAGAATTGGAATTATCAATGAATCTGCAGCTGGAAACATTGACATATGGACCATAAAAGACATATGCAATTCTTGTGATTGTGGATTCCATATGAAATGTAACATTAACAAATTGAGTCCACCGTTTCTTAAATTCGGCAGCTTGCTCTGCTTCCTGTATACTAGCCACAGGGCTGTTGCCACGATGATCAAACCAAAACATTTTGTAGTGTGCATCCCATACATCCATCATGGCACCATTATACCTATTCATAAACCTGTAGGGGATGTATTTAAAATCAATATCCAGATTATGAAAGAAGGCACTGACAGAATTTATTGGGGAAGCTTCTTGCCTTTCAATGTGATCAACAACTAGCAGAGTTTGAGAATTTAGGAGAAGTAAAGCACGATACACACTTTTCAATCTCATTGCAGAAGAATAAGCAGACACTGCTTCCCCACTTACAAAAATCATTTCCCCATGTTGAGAGGCAGTGATGATTTCCCCAGCTGCATCACCAACCTCTTCACCAGTCCACTTGAGCCACTGTGCACATTCTCCCAGTTGACCTTCCCAGGGCTTATTACATTGGCTTGAGGGTGATGGAGCAAACACCAATACGTTGTTAAGGTGGCTCAACTTTGGTCCATACAGAGCTTCTGAAACAAATACTTGCCCATTAGGGGCAAAAGTAAAAGAGTTTTGATCTGGATGTTCATGTCCTGGGTTAAAGCTTCTCCAGCCATCAATCCAGGAGTATGGCTGAAAGTGAACTATGTCATACACAGCTCGTCCCCCCAGCTTCCCAGATTTAAAGGACATGAAGGTATTGGTCTGTGTGTTTGGCAGCCCAGCCCCATAAGTGACAACACCCCAGTTAGGAAATGTGTGCATTTTTGCAGTACCATGTTCAGCAGGAGGCTGTGGGGTGAGCTGTGGATCATACCAGATGTATTCAGTGTGAAGAGTACTCCACCTCTGGGCAGTGGAAGGAACCATTGGTCCATCTTTAGGTCGGTGCTTTCTGATTTGCTGTGCTAACCAATTTCCAGCTCCATTCTTCAAGATGAACTTATCCAAGAAAACTAGCTGGCTCTCTGGACCATAAAACCAGTTATAATTGGAATCTGCTATACCCACAGTTCTTTGGAAGCCCGGCAAAAGGGTAGCATAATAAAACCAAAAGTGCATTTTTAACCAGTTGTTATCCAAATTGTTGATATTAAAATGGCGCTGTGCCAAGAAAACATACTGTGTGACTGATTTAGCTGTGTAGCTTCCATAGGCCACACCTTCATCCAAAGAACCATCAACAATATGATTCAACAGAAACATCGTCTTTTCCATCACATCTACTACAACCTGTTTCCATATGTTTGCTTTAGATCCTTTATCTACCCCAGTTACCAAAGCCCCAGTGAGTAACGCTATCATATTAGTAGCTTGGTGGTTATGGAGAAGCTGTTTACCCCATGCGCGGACCTTGGAATACTCATACATTTCTTCTGTAATAACCCATATTTTTTCCAAATATTTTTGTCTTCGATGATTATCTAATAGGTTATATAAAAAGTCAAAGGCAGTGGCAAAACCTGTTAAGGAATGGCCAACTGGAACCTCATCCCCTGGTGCATTCTCAACTAGCCAGTCTTTGTAGCCAACCATTCTGTCCATATATTCCAAGACAAACTCAAAGGCAACTTTGTCTTCTGGGCATAACAAACAGTACAGTGCTAAAGGAGGCAGATTGTTACCATAAATTTCATTCCACTTGGCAGCAAAATCAGCATGCTTGGGTGGAGGTAGGTAGTATGTTGGGTTGGACAACATAACTGTCACCGCACTTCTGATAGCTCTGAAAAGATGCAAATGGCTTGTGCGAGACTTTTGTCTCATTGCTTGGATTTCTCCACCATCAAAATATAAATTTGGATGAAGGATACTTCTCGTCAGCTTTTGGCTGGGTCCGAAATCTTGCACTTTCTGTGTCTTAAACTGATCTATATCATCTGTGAAAACTGCCCATTCAGAGTAATTGCTCACAGATTCTTCAGAAGCAGAGAAACCAAATATCAACAATGTTAAAAATAGGAAATGTCCTGTAAACCTTAACGCCATGATCCATGGGGAAGATTCTTTCCTTAGGCAAACATGTCAAATACAGTGTCTAATGCGTTTCTCATCTGGTTAGAATAAAATATGCATTAAAGATCTTGATAAAAGGGACTTTAAATTGTACATACTGTGAAATCCAGCTGACATTCAGTTCATTCAAAGCATGTGCAGTTGCCAAAAAGAGAAAACTTACACTGCATATCGGTGTCCCTGGCACAGTTTTGCTTCCAACTAAATAAAACTTCAAAGAATATTAATACCTCTGATGCTTCCATAACATACAGAGAACAGTGGTATAGTTGAAAAATACTATTAATCCAGCATTTACTTCCTTTACACAAATCTATTTAACATGAAGAATCAAAAACATACTTTGTAAAAGAGAGGGGAAAAAAGCACTCCAAAATTCAAATTGAGTCATCCCTAGCATAGGAAATGATCATTGGTGATAAAGTTGCCACACATGTATGATGTGTTTCTGTGTGTTTGCCAAAAGATGATAAAGTGCTGAATTTGTTGGAGTGAGGGGACTCAGTTATTATTCCTGTCAACTTCTTATGCTTCTTGGTTTGTGAATTTTTTCTTCTTCCATTTTGGGGAGTAAAACATCTTCAACAGGTGTTCCAAATCCTATCTAGTTTAAAAACAAAATCAAAATTCTTGCCTTCATTTCAAATTTCATTTCCTTTTCATGCCTGCTTACTGATCAGGCAATCATGACACAGAGAAAGAACTTTCATGCTTCTTTTATCAGCTTCATCCATCTGTACAACTACAAGGTCTGAGCTCTTCAGGCACCTAGGTGATTCTCTTCCAATCATAAAGTAACCACCAACTGGGAAAAAAACCTCTCCGTTCACCAACAGTGATGTCTCTTTTCTGTTCCTCTTTCACAACATTCCTTTCTGGTGGAAAAAAACAAAACAAAACAAAGCAATGTTCTGAGGCTACAGGTATGCTGGGAGTGGAGACAAACCAATGATTTAAATATTCTACAGTCATTTGATTAAAAAGTATAGAATCACAATAAAATCTGACATTATATACAATTCAAGTGAGCTTTAGTGATTTTTCCTTATATTTTTATTCACATATTTGGACCACAGTAAGTGTCAGATGGCAAACCAACTGCAAGATACTTTACATTTTAACTGTGTTTTGCTCTAGTCATTTAAACATGTTTTTATTCAAAAGCATAAAGATAGGTCCTTCTATCATCTTGTTATTTTAGTTACAAAGGACCCCAGGACAAAAGATCAAAAGTTGAAAGGACCTGTTATAATTCTGGCTGAAGGTTTAGCTTTCAGGGGTTCAGAAGATGTCTTAGGAAGCAGAAAGAGTAGGACCCGTGATTTTTCTGGTAAGGACAAATCGGGCCCAGGGACGGGGTAAGGGGAGTGATGCCCGCGCTCCAGGCTGTCACCTGTGGCCTCCTCTCCTGTCCCCACGAGGGGCCACCAGGGGGCGCTCGGAGGCAGGTCTGAGGAGCAGCCGCTGCGGTCCTCCACCCGAGGAACCTAAGCAAGTTTCGGTCCTGGACAAGCCCCGCGCAGGCGGCTTCCCCGCAGGAGTTCCCGGACCGCGCCTGTTGCACGGTCCCCTCGCGTCCCAGCCCGTCCCCGTCCCCGCCCCTCACCCGGGCCGCGATCTGGAGCCACGGACCCCCGCACCCCCGTGCGCTCACCTCAAGCCGACCGCGGCGGGGTCTCCGCGACGGGGTCTCCGGCCGTGCGGGGCGCCTGCGGAGGCGGAGGCGGGGAGTTGGCGAGATGGCTCGGCACCCGCAGGCTGTCGGCCCCTCGGGGCGCCCCGCGCTCCTTCCCGGCACGCGCCCGCCCTCGGGGACTCCCAGACAGCCCCCCGGCGCAGCTCCGGGCCGCCCGAGGCACCCGCGGGCGCTCTCGGGGCACCGCGTCCAGCGGAGCGCGCGCTCCCCACGCGCGGATGCCGCGGCGGCTGCCGCTCCTCAGTGCCAGCTCGGGTCGCACGGCCCGCAGAGGGTGAGAGACGGCGGCGCGGGCCGGTGGGCGGTGGGCGGGGCCTGGCGGGGCGGGGCGGGCCCGGGGCGGGGCCTTGGAGGGCGAGGGAAGGCGGCGTGCGGACCGCGGGCGGGGCGGGGTCTGGCGACGGGGGCGGGCCCGGGGGCGGGGTCTGGGAAGCGGAGGGAAGGCAACGCGGAGCCGAGGGCAGGGGCGGGGTCTGGTGGCGGGGGCGGGTCCTGGGCGGGGCCAAGCGAGCCTGGCCTCTGAAGGCCAGGAGGCTCCGGGCACCCCTGTTCTGGGCTGTGGCGGCGCCTGCGGGCTCCTGGGCCACCCGGCCTGGACCGGGAAAGTTTGTGAGTACGAGTGCCTGAAGATCTCTCTTGGCCTGGCGTTAAAACGTCCTGGTTCTGGGAAGAGGACAATTGTGACTGGGAGGCGGTGGTAGGAAGGCAGAGGGTTTGATTACGAATAATGGGAGAAACGAAGGCGGTAGGAGCTGGGAGGAGGACTCTGGAATGACTGGAATCACCATTTAAGGCGGAGCAGGAGCGGTGAGCAAGAGGGAAAATCACTTCTTGGAACCTTAAAGGCTAACTGGCTGAGATTGCTGTCATCAAAAAGTAAAATGAAAATACTTAGGTCAATACATGGGAGCAACTTCAGTAACACAGATGCCGAAGATCAGGAGAAAACAAAAAGTCTAACCAACTATACTTAGAGTAATTTCTGCAACAGCGTGAATGGGGCAGGTATGAGACAAAGTTTCAGGGAGACAGTTATAAAAGACACAGAACCTAGCCTTCTGTAAAAGCCACCATTCAGACAGATGAAGGCAGTACGCCTTGGCTCATGTCATATGTGTGCGTAATTCCAGTGCTCGGAAATCCTCGGGCAGGCTGTGATTCCTGCTGTACTAATACAGAACTCACGGCCTACAGCTATAGCCCTGTGGCATCCAATCCCGTCAGATCCCAGAAGCTAAGCAGGGTCGGGCCTGGTTAGTACCTGGATGGGAGACCGCCTGGGAACACCAGAAGCTGTAGGCTGGGAGAAGGACCTGGCAACCCCCTCCCAAAAATCAATCTGCCATTGAAAACCCTGAACAGCAGAGAAACACTGACAATAGTGTTTCCCCTGTTGTACACAGGTCGATATGAGCCCGATACCGACTCAAGGGCACCTAACAATAACAACAACAATACAGAACTCACAGATATCAGATTACACTTCCAGGTTACCCAACCCAAGATCCGATCACCTCCATCACCAAGATTAACTCAGTAGTAATAAGAATAGAGTGAAATATCAAGCTTCACAAATGAAAACTCCCATCCCCAGTAGAGGATTAGTAATGCCCCAGTCTCTAACTCACCCATACTATTTGGTATCATGGACAGATGTATCCATGAAAGAAATTAGTGCCCTGCTTGGGTCACTTCCTGGTAAGAAGCAAAGACTGAAGCATGACTAGCAGAATAAATTTCTCAACATTTAACTTGGAGATGAAATGCATTCTTTACCTCCCCATCACTCTTCTGTTTTATGCCTGTGAGAGCCCTACCCCAGTGCAAATGACCAAACTAACGTTTTGGCCCTTCAGTAATTGTGCATATTCTCTTCCTTCCCTTACGAAGTCCATTGCCCCATCACCCCCGCTTACCAGTTGCATGGTTTCTGACTATGGAATTTCTCTTATCTTTATTTCAGCTCAGATACTTAAATTCCTCTGTAAATATCTCCTGAGTTTGCTAAGCCAGAGTATATTATTCCAGCACTATATTGTTTGCACCCATCTTTAGTTCTTAGATTATCTTATGGTTACTGTCTCGCCTGGTTGACTCCTCTACTCTAGTCTAAGCTCCTTCAAGTCATAAATAATACTCCATTCCCTTTGTAAGTGCTATGTCTGCGTTTGAAATGAGTGGAACTTTTCACAGCTGGGCTCACATAGAGCCTTGTCTCCTCTACTGAGATTCATTCCAAAAGGAGCGTCTTTCTTGCAGACAAAACTTCCTGTGAACATGTGTTATCCCTGAATGTGGTCCCTGAATGTGGCCCCTGGTTTAGGGAGGAGTAGAACTAGGGGAAAGGGGAGTCTGACTGCAGAGATTGCTCCATTTTCCACAGAGAGTCATCACCTAGGAATACATTTTAGCAAACACAGTTAGTAGATATGCAGAGTGTTTCTTAGAAAATGTGTGGATAGGGCTATTTCATTCTGTGAATGCAAAGTGCTCCATGATGCAAGGGCCAGGTGAATCAGAGAGAATTAGTGGCAGACAAACATCTGCCAAATACGTTAACTTCCATCCAATCACAATATTTTCCAAATTGTAAGCATGGGAACGATGACTTTCACTTTGCAGATGAATGAATCCAGGTACTGACTTTGTGGCCTTTGAGTCCTGCCCTGTACATCTGTGCTGAGGCTGAGGGGCTGCAGCTAAACTCTCAGCAATCACAAAGGAGCTTTCAGGCTAATTCATTCTGAACAGGCATCTTCTCAAAATTGTGAAATGTGAGTGCAATGAAATAAAACAGGAGCCACAGCCGAACAACCCACAGCATTGACAGAAAGGGTGATAGGTAAATGGCACTATTAAGAATGAAGAAAGTCTTCTTTCCTGTAAACTAAAAATGGATAGCTCCAATTATTGTTTCTTCCACACATGAAGATGGTACAAAGTTAGTTAATTATAAATAATGCATCCAACCATAGAAGGGATGAGCTATATGCTGTTATTGTACATTAAAAATCTTTATGAGTGTAGCAAGAGACACATATACTAACAGCTGCTAAATTCAGAATCCTGGAACAGTATCTTATTTTAATGAACGTGAAGAACAGTACAGTCTATTGCTCTGGGGATTTCTCTGTGTAGAAAGGGATCTTAAATCTACATGAGATTTTACACTGTGACTTCAAAACACTTATAAAAATCCATTTTCTTTATTTGCATATCTTTCAAACTACCTTCAACCACTCAACTTACTACTAAAACAGCACTTTCTGGAATAGATCCCCTAGGACAAAAACCTTTCTCTTTCCCTTCATTCTCTTTTTCCTTTTTTCCTTTCTCCCTCCCTTTCTCTCTCCTGTCTTCCTTTCTTCTTTTTAAAATTTTTAATTCCACAATATCTATTCCAGAGTCCGGCACTTTATGTTGAATGTGTGTCAAAAGTTGAGCATGAATCATCACCCAAATTTTATGGTAGAAGATAAAAAGTTATAATGGTCTAAAATAGGTTGATGAGTTCCGAGAAAAGTCACAAGCTTTTTTCCCCCCTCTTCTCCCTGTGTTGATAAACTTGTTACTACACAATCCATAGTTGAACCCATGTCTTGAATTGACTTAATTCAGTGATACCTAAGACTGGGAAGCCTGCCAGCATTTTAAAGTGAGTTTCTGAAAGAATTTTATGTCTTTTCTTTTGTGTGTGTGGCATTTGTGGGTTGAACCTAAGGCTTCATACATACTTTGTAAGTGCTCTATCAGAAAGCTGCACACCTATCTCAGTATTTTTATTTTTTATTTTTTGTCAGGTCTCACTAAGGTACACAGGCTGCCTTTGGCATTGAGCTTGAGATCCTCCAGCCTCCTGCCTCTGCCTCACCTCCTGAGTTACTGGGATAACAGACACACAGCACCACTCTCAGCTTAGAATTTTACATCTTAAGATAGACAAATTCAAATTCTGAGCCTTAGAACATAAATACTACATAGTCTTTCAGAAAAGTAAAGTGCAAGCAATAAAACAAGCTAGACACTATACATTTATTTGTCCACAATATGTTATTCTGGTTGACTCTTAATAATTGGGGCCAATCTATCCAAGAACTAATTGCTGTGCATTCAGCAACTGACAGTGCTCAGATCGCCAGTGCATGGGCTTGCATACAGAACAAACCTTTGAATCTGTAAATGGCTTTGTTACTCTTCTCTTAGCCCATCTGATAGGGCTTTGGCTGTGCAAGCTCAGATGCAGATTCCTTGAACCACTTCCCAAAGCCATAGATACCTTAGATTGATCCCCTAGCAATAGTAAAAATAACATTTGCACCTGACGTTAAGGATATGGTAGCTGTGACTGTTTAGACGTAGACACCAAAACTAAGCTGCAGATTTTATTGGAAACTAGCAACAGTAATAGGTCACAGCAATAATAAAGACAAAACCACAGATTTAATGAAAGCAGTTAAGTCTTGAAACACTTTTGACAGTTTTTTGAATATAAAATGTGAACGTTGCAGAGATTTTCCTACAGAGTTACTAATGAAGCTGTGGCTGAGGGTGTTCCTTGAGTTTGTTTATCCAGCTGTGTGAGAGTCAGGATGACAGTAACCAGATCAAGGAAAACTTAAAATGACCGAGGCCAGTTTGTGAGGACAGGAGTTTCTGTGTAAGTCAACAAAACCTTTTGTAGGCATAAATGAAAAACTTTTATTGCCACTGTATCTGCTTTTGCTGTGAAAGAAAATTTGAGGCATGAAACTTGCAAAGTGATCACAAGATGGCTTTTCCAGGACTCTTCCTCCCTCCATTCTCCCTGGCCCCTCCTATTACGCTGCTGGTTCTCATCTGGAGCCAGGGACATTTGGTAACACCCAGAGAAATTTTGATAACTGCAACCAGTCTGATCTGAGGAGGGTGCTGCTGGCATTCAGTGGGTACAAGCCAGGGATGCCATTAAACATCGCACAATGCATAAGACAGCCCCCTCCTCCACTAAGAAAAAAGGAATTGTCTAGTCCACAGGGTAAATACTAGTGAGGTTAAGAAACTCTAAAATGGTCCATTGACTGTACAAAATGGCTATGTGCAAATTGTTGACAGTTCAGGTAAAGTCTCTTAGGCCTCCCAACCACATCTTTGTAGTTCATGCCAGAGCTACTTGCTGTGGTTTCTATGAGGTGTGATCAAAACATACAATAATGTTGAAAGTGAAAAAAATATATAGTAAAAAACACATTGCCATTGACCCCTGTCAAAGACTCCTCCTGGTTTCAGACACAATTTGTTCTTGCCCCTTTCTGAAGCAGTTCTAGAAGCTCTCTTTCTGGAGTTCTTTAGTTGTAGGTTCCTGGCTGTCCTGATGTCATGGATAGATTCAAAACAGTTACATTTCATGGTCATTTCGACTTTGGGCCAGAAATCACACAGTGCCAGATGTGGGGACACACTATAGTGCTCTTATTTGACAGAAATTGACATACCACATGTGATGTATGACACAGAGCCTTCTTATGATGCAGGATGAAACTAAAGGCACTCACTAAAGAGGACTTCCAGAACTGCTTCAGCAACTGGCAAGAATGATGGGATAAGCGTGCTTGAAGCCAGGGGGACTGTTTCGAGGGCGATTAATGGCAATGTGTCTTCTCCTATATTACACTATTTTATTTAAAACATGAACCATATTTTTTCACCATGCCTCTTGTGCAACTGTCCATCCAAAATTCATATGTTAGAGCCTCATACACAACATGACAGTTTTAAGGGTTGAAGCTTTTGGGGAAGGGATTAGGTCACAAGTGCTCTGCCTTCATGAGTAGGATAGTGGTGTTATTTTAAAAGGTGGAGGGGAGCACCCTAGTCCGTTTTTGCACTTCTGTCTCCATCCGTTTTGTGCTATAACATAAAATTTACACCAGGTAATTGACGAAGAACAGCGATTCTTCTTCACAGTTCTGGAGGTGGGAGGTCAAAGACGCAGGGTTAGGGTCAGGTCTCTGTAGCTGGAAGATGCTACCTAAACATTATGTCCTTCAGAGGATAGTGAGGAATGGCTTCAGAGCAAGGAGGTGAAAGAACTCACTTTCCAAATGCATTTTTATAGCCCCACCCTCATGACCTAAATACTTTACATTCCATTATGTGTCACTTCCATCATGGTTGCTTTGGGGATTTAGTTAACAACATGTGAATTTTTCGGAACACATTCAGCACCTTCTGTCTCTTCCTCCTTTTAAGAACCCAGTATTCATCTCTTTTTTGCAACCCTTTTCCCATGTGAGGATTCTGCAAGAGGCACTATCATGTTCTCACCAGACAATGAATCTGCTGACACTTTGCTTTTGGGATTTACCTTCCTCCAAGACTGGAAAAAATACCTTTCTACTGTATGTAAGTTACCCAGTCTGTGGAATGGATGAAGACACCAGCTCTTACCTAATTTATTCACAGATGCTTTCTGTTATTTACCAGGGATTGGGTCTATTTTTCTTCACTTGTCCTAAGACACTTTTAAACTCAGCTATCTTGCCTCTTATAAAAGCTTGAGATTAGCCTCCAGGCATGATTGGTTGTAAACCAATTACTACCAACTTATAAAGAGAATAATGTAACTTTTAGGGTTATAAAAAATGCCCCTCTGATATAAGAACAAATCCTTTCACTCTTCCATCCCTACACACCCCAACCATCTTTATTATTATATGATTCTTTTTTTTCTTTCCAGACATTGTTTCTAAAACTAATATTCTTAAATTATTTGCACCAGAAAGTCCAGGCCATTATTGATAATGTCAATTTCACAAATTTGTCCCAACCCTATAGTTTAGAATCTCAGTATGTGGCCTGGTAATCCGTACATTTAAATGCATCTTGAGTACATAACAAACTGTTTGAAGGTAATTTTCATTCATTTCTCCTTCCCTGTGGGCTATGTGTCTGAGGCTTCATTTGGTTATGTAACAGAAACATCCTCAGGCTGGCAGGAGGACAAAGATTAACACAAACATATAAGAAGCTATTTTGTGACTAGTTTATTCATAGGTGAAGGAATGCATTGGTAGATACAGTCAAGCATTAAAGGTAAGTTGTACATTAAATTTACCAATAAAAAATACAAGATATGAGATCTAAGGCCAACCCTACCTACAATTATAGGGGAAGGGGGAGGAAAGAAAGAGTAGGAATTCTTATTTTTAAATGTCATCTCTTTCTTTCCTTTTTTATTTTATTTTATTTTTTGAGACAAAGTCTCTCACTAAGTTGTGTCAAGCTTGTACTGAGCTAGTGATCCCCCTGCTTCAGCTTTTTGAGTGCTGGGATTCCAAGCATGTACCACCATGCCCAGCCAAGATAATCTTTGAAAGTACTGCCAGCTACCAACCTCTCCCAAACCACCTACCCTCAACCACCTCAGCATCTGGTAACCACCATTCTACTCTCTGTTTTTATGAAATTGGTTCTACATATGAGTGAGATCATGCAATGCTTGTCTTTCTTTGCCTGGCTTTCTTCACTTAGTAGAATTACCCCCAATTCCAGCCATGTTGGTGCAAATGACATATTTTTTCATTGTTGAATGATATTTCACTGTGCGTAATTACATTTCCTTTATCCATTCATTAACTCATGTACATATAAGTTCTTCCCATGTCTTAACCCGTATGAATAGTGATGCAATGAACACGAGAGTGCAGACATACAGATTTCATCACAAAAATTATGACTATGGGAGCATGTGCTTCTAATCCCAGCTACTCAGGAGGCTGAGGCAGTTAGATTGCAAGTTTGAGGCCAGCCTGAGACCCTGTCTCAAAATTTTGAAAAGACTGGGGAATGTAGTTCAGTGGTAGAATGTTTCCCATGCCTAGCATGCAAAAGGCACGGGGCTCAATCCCTAGTACTAGAATAATAAAAAAAAAAAAAAGTAGAAGACTACTAGGGGGGAGGAATATCCAAGTATGATTATGTATGCCAATCTTAATGATAATAGCTGAAACTTACTGAGCATGTATGAGGCTGGGGTTTAGCTCAGTTGGTACAGTGCTGCGCTGCAGTCTCTGAGGTCCCGAGTTCAATTCCCAGCACCACAAAAATGGGAGAAAGACCTGGCAATCCACTCCCAAGGCTATCCCAAACCAGCCATTGAAAACCCTATGAGGGTCGCTGTGAGTCTGATACCGACTTGACGGCACCTAACAACAACAACTGAGCATGTATGGTATGTGCAAGACGGTTCTGAGAACAGCTATGTCACTTTCCAAGTATCAAAAATACTAACCATAGAATAATACTGTTTCCAGGTACCATGTGTGGATAAAGTCAGCCAGCAGATGATTGTTATCACATGGAATTTAGGACCCCAAGTAGCCTGATACTCTGATTTTGCATGAAATGCCCCAAATCTGACCTGGGGAATTGACTCTAGGGCCTTGTGTATACTTTGCAAGTGCTCTACCACTGAGCTGCACCTCCAGCCCCTCTTTTGTTTTTTATCTTGTGACAGGGTCTTGCTAAATTACACAGGCTGCCACTGGCCTCGAACTTGCAATCCTCCTGCTTCCACCTCCTGAGTAGTTGAATTAGAGGGGTGGGCCACTGTGCCTGGGGACTTTTGCTGTTTTCAAAAGGAAAATTAGTTAGTTAGTTAGTTAGTTAGGTGCCATCGAGTCGGTATCCGACTCATAGCGACCCTCTGTACAACAGGGGAAACACTATTGTCAGCACTTCTCTGCTGTTCATAGGGTTTTCAATGGCAGATTGATTTTGGGGAGTGGGTTGCCAGGTCCTTCTCCCAAGCGTACAGCTTCTGGTGTTCCCAGGCGGTCTCCCATCCAGGTACTAACCAGGCCTGACCCTGCTTAGCTTCCGAGATCTGATGGGATCGGATGCCACAGGGCTACAGCTGCAGGCAAAATTTAGTTAGTTAGGTACCGTTGAGTCAGGTATCCGACTCATAGTGACCCTCATAGGGTTTTCAATGGCAGACTGTTTCGGGATTGCCTTGGGAGTGGATTGCCAGGCCCTTCTCCCATTTTTGTAGTGCTGGGAATTGAACTCGGGACCTCAGAGACTGCAGCGCAGCGCTCTACCAACTGAGCTAAAGGAAAATTACTTGATTTTTAAATATTGATTAAAAAATTTTGAAAACATTGTAGATGTCAAATAAAATATACCTGTGAGGTGGATTCAGATCCCAACGTCAGGGTTTTGACTTCAGATTGAGAAGCTGGATATATGGAAATAAATTTCCTGATTTTTGCCTATGTTAGCCTACTCCGCCCCAGGAATTCACCTTCTTACTTTAATGCTGAGGAGAAAGGTGCCATCTTTTCTACTAAGTTATCTATTATTGTAACACCTCAGTGTGGAGCAGTGAAAGATATATTCAAATAATCCCATGTATACCTGAAAAAATACATTGGATTTCATTTCCTGAATTTATTCAATAAACATTCACTGAAAGCTTGGAAATGCATCGTACCAGACACTGGAAAACCTTGAGGATAAAAATATTCCTAGCCAAATGGAGCTTATAATCTTATGGATAGAAAAGGCACAAAAGGCTTGAATTATTACTTCCTTCTTTCTGCATTTTAATCATTTCTTCTTCAGACTTAAATGGCTTTGATGGATCATCTGTATCTTGTTGCCCATTATTTTTTCAAAGCACATTTAAATTGATGAGGATAGGAAATTAGTAGTGACTCAGGAGCTGGAGACATAGATAAAATCCTAAATGTTGTAAGAAATCTGTAGGATGTTTGCGTTTTTTCAGAGCTGCTCTCTCATTCTGTTCTAACACCTGGAGTCCAGCCAGTCACAAAGAAAGCTGGCTGACTGCTGCAGAAAGGAATCCTGGGCCTGCTCTTGCTGACCGGCTTCCAGAGTTTCCAGCGCAGCTAGCCAGAGACTTCCTATGGACAAGGGGGGAATTCAGAAACAACGCCTGTGGTAGTGGAGCGATTTATCTAGGAGCAGTTGGGGATGGGACTAAGCCATTTTCTCTGCAGCAGGCGGCAAAGCTGGCCACTGAGAGGGCTCTGTATCAAAGAACAGAGCCATGCTGTTGCCATAGCCTCACTATGGGCCAGAGCTTTTTATCATAGGATTCAATCAGAACCCAAAAGCAAAATTAAAACCATCTCTCTCGGGCAATTATTTTAAACATAATGAGTAGGAAAAGAGGTTTTCCATGTTTTCCAAAAATTCTGAATAAAAATAATCACGAAAGGTTCCTAATAATTCTCTGCACTGTAAGTGTAGATTCACGGAATCTGGGATGAGATCTGGAATTTACTGTTCTTAGCAGGTGCTTGAAGTGGTAATTATCAACAAACAAATGTAGGAAATACTGGAGGAGAAGGATAAAGAGGACTTCTCTCCTTGTATTCCTCCCAATCCCTGGGTATGTACCATTCTGGGCTTATTTCTGTGTCCACTCTTACAGGTTTATGGTTCCATGCTTCCATTTTGGCATGAGGTGGTCCTGAGTTTGCGTTCAAGCTCCAAGTCTACCTGCAAGTTGCTGTGAGACATTGAGCCAGTTCTATAACTTTTCTGAATATTGATGTTCTCCTATATAAGTGAGGTGACAAGAGTACTAACTGCATAGGATAGCAGGGGCATTTAAATAGAAGTCTGGTAAATTTCTTAGTACAGACCTTTGGGGATTGCTCAATGACAGTTCTAGAAGTGAAAGGTGATTTTACATACTTTGTCTCATTTAGTCTCTTTAACAATCATATGAAGGATGTATAATTAACTTAATTTTTCATATCAAATATTGAAGAGAAATTCAGGATAGAAAATATCACA
The DNA here is from genome assembly GCA_007922755.1 of Pedetes capensis. Taxonomy (NCBI): domain Eukaryota; kingdom Metazoa; phylum Chordata; class Mammalia; order Rodentia; family Pedetidae; genus Pedetes; species Pedetes capensis. The sequence continues at coordinate 34,564 of VMDO01008085.1, read as the reverse complement.
TCCTAGGATAGCGTGACAAAAATAGTATACTGGTGTCTAGCAACTCCCTTTCTGAATTTGTCTAATTTTAAAGATGAGGAATATTTTAAAGAAACATCCAGTGCAATTCCCTTATTTTACTTGAGAAAAATCTGACACACAGTGAAGCAAACTGATTTGTCCAATGTAAGAGAGACAGGAAGGCCGTGGGGACCCAGAAGCAGGTGTTTTACTGCCCAATTGCAGACTTGCCACCATATTGTTAGTAACGTTGTGTATCTTTAAGTTACATAATTGACACACATTTCATATTTGTGTCTTCAGATACTTAAAAAAACTCAAAAATAACTATTCTGTGTATTCATTGAATTAAAGAAGTTTTCTAAAGGAATTTGCAGGGTCTGTATCATACATATCATAATTGTTTTTTGTTGGTATGAAAATTTGTTGAGGAAGTTTTAAAAACCCTACATAGCTATGTCCACCAGAGATCCTTTTTGTATCAGAATCTTGATCAGGCATGCAAATTTGCATTTTTGTCAAATTTACCAGTGAAAGTTTTTAAATGAGCGAATTAAATTGTTCTGTCCTTGATGACAGAAATGGAGCATTGTCCTTTTCTCATCAGTTCCAGCTAGAATTTTAGGTGCATACTTTCCACTCAGTTAACTTGTTGATTTAAGCTGGGATAGTATCAAATCAAGGTCAAATGTTTTTATTATATAAAATTCCATGAGCCACATGTATGTTGTTGTTGTTAGGTGCAATCCAGTCAGATCTGACTCACAGTGACCCTTTGTACAACAGAAGGAAGCACTCCCTGATGCTATGCCATGCCTGGCATTATGTCAGTGTTTCTCTACTATTTTCATTTCCAAAGACATGACTTATATAATTTGTTCTGGATTATGAGTGTAATTCCCCTGCCAGATACGTTTTTCTGTCCACAGTATAGTTCACACATACACACACACATACACACACACGTGTGCACAATAAAAGACAGTGAGAGAGAGGGACAGATGGGGGGGAGGGAGGGAGAAAGGGAGAGAGAGAGAAAGGAGAGAATTATAGGCAGATGCTCCAGAATGTTAGCTTGGATTAGTTATATATTGCTGCATTTCAAATTATCCCAAAACTTGACAGTTGAAAACAAATGCTTATTTTCTCAGACAGTCTTTGAGGATAAACAAAGTAGCCTAACAATATGCTTCTGGTCAGGGTCTCCTGAGGGCTTAAGGTCAAGATGTCTGTGTTTTAACTACATTCCCATGGGTAAGAGCTATGGGAAGGCCAGGTGCACATGAAGAGAGAGAGAGACTGGAAGGAGTTTGCCTTGGCCTTATCGAAGAGACCATGGCAGGCCATGCAGCCTGCTCATCGGAAGCACCAGGGGCCTCTCATGAAGCACAGGGAGAAAAAACACCTGTGGAAAAGAATCTTGACCATGGTTTCTGCAGGAAAGAGGAGGTAAGGCAGAGTGAGCAGGCTTATGATTGGACAGCGTGAGTTAAGTTCAGTGGGCTCTGTCTACAGGGTACACCCCTCGTTTTCTGATACTTGTCCTAGGGGTTTACGAGATTGTATGGTGGACCACAGTGTAAAAGCCCCCAAAGGAGGTGGTTGGGATATGGAATTAATGGGCTGCTCGAGAAAGGCAACTGAATGGCCTCCAGCCAGGATTTCAAAATGGTCAGTATAATACTACTTTTTAGAATTTGCCAGGTGCCATGACTCATACCTGTAATTCCAGCAACTTGGGAGTTGAGGCCAGGGGATTGTGAGTTTGAGGCCAGAGGCAGTTGTGCACAATTTAGCTAATGATACCCTGTCTCAAAATATAATATTTAAAGAGACCAGGGTGAGGTCCAGTGGTAGAATACTTGCCTGGCATGTGCAAGCCCTGGGTTCAAACCTCCGGTACTGCTAGGAAAAAAAAATTTTAAACAATATGGAAGATTATTAGCCTACCACATTATCAGGTTTATTTGTTAATTTACTCAACAAATACTGAATTTCTCTTATGTGCCAAGTTCTGAGGTTATCACTGGGTATACAATAGTAAAAAGTGCATTGTGGTCCCAGTTCTCATTGAGTTTAGCTTGTGTTGCAGGAATTCAGTTCCCTTGATACATTTACACTAGTATTAATATAATTAAACATGATTGACAGTGGAAAAATGCATAGCACTGTCAGAATGGCTAGGGAGCTTGGAGAAATAGAGTATCTTCCTGGAGAAAGAGGCAATTGATTTTTGAGCTACAATCTCATAAGCTGTCATGGATATGAGGACATCAGAAATCAGTGACTGAACTTCCCACCATGGGTTCTAAAAGTCAAATAATCTCAATGTAGAAAGAGGTCCTCCATGTTTTGCTGTCTCAATGCTGTCTTTTTAAAGATCGTCAATATTTTACTCCCCTTTCTCATGAATAGCCTTTTTGTAAATCTGAATATTTTACTGGACAAGTCCCATGACTTCTTTTAGCATATGTTATAAGAATTTCTGTTAAATAACTATTTTGACATTTGTCAACTTAAAACCACAAGGTCCTTTCTGCCACCCCCACTAAGGTTTGCAGCACCCCTCTTGTGTTTCTTAAAGTGTGATGGAACATGATCTTCCCTATGGCCACAAGGAAAATGTGGGAGAGTTTCCTGGCAATATTTATATCTTAATGAAAACCTTCCTTTCTCTGGATTTGGTTTGGTGGTACAGGCCTTGACTGGTGACCACTCATTTGCACTTTTTCTCAATATTGTACATGATAAAGTTTTCTTTTTAAAGACTGATACATGGTGTGTTTCCATAGCAGTGGGTGAGGGAAAGGCACGTACTCCATGTGGATGGAATAGCAAGTGCACACGCCCGTGGCGGAATGGAAGTAGGCCATGCACAAAACCAAAGCAAATTATTTAATCTGGATAGGAGAATGTTTATGATAAACCAATGGGAAAGAAGATTGGAGATATTAAACTGAGCAAGATCTAGTCTATAGGATTGTAATCAGCCCACTTTTATGATGCAATGCTGGTTGACATTAGCTTTCCCATCATAATTATTAATAGTGCTCCCTATTAATCTCAAAGCCTTCAGCGGTAGCCCTGTGGCATCCGATCCCGTCAGATCTCGGAAGCTAAGCAGGGTCGGGCCTGGTTAGTACCTGGATGGGAGACCGCCTGGGAACACCAGAAGCTGTAGGCTTGGGAGAAGGACCTGGCAACCCCCTCCCAAAAATCAATCTGCCATTGAAAACCCTATGCACAGCGGAGAAGCACTGACAATAGTGTTTCCCCTGTTGGACAGAGGGTCGCTATGAGTCGGATACCGACTCGACGGCACCTAACAACAACAACAACAACAACAACATTAATCTCAAAAGTTTCCAGAGTTGGATAATACGTTTTATGATGATGCTATCTGTGTTAAAGTTTTGTGGTTTTTTTAATCTGAATACATAATGGATAGGGTTTTAAATGTAGAGTAGCATGAATATCAGACTTATGTTTTGCACATATCTCTCTGGCTTTATTGAGTAGAAAAAAAATAACAAGGAGTGCACAGGGAGACCAGCTTGTCTAGTGTTCTAGGTCTGGCACGATACTGTAGCTTGGACTAGACTGGGGGCAATGAAGATGGGTAGGTGGAGCCTGATTCAAGAAAGGGACTGTCAACTTTGCATTGCATTCCTTCTGTGAATCTGTCACCAACTACTTTTTCATTCTCTCTTAAACCGGAACCCCTTCCCCACATCTAGACATCTTTCTCTTTACTTTCAGAAGGAGAAATTGTCTTGTTTTTCTTTGAAAACTAAAATCAATAGACAGGAACTCCCTCTTTGCTCAGCTGTCAGGCCTGTGAATCTACCTGCATCTGTGCAAAGCTTCTTTAGTTCTCAGAGTGCAACATAGGGCACATCACTGCTTTTTCAACTAAAGTCAATAAGTCTACCTCTGATTTGGAACCTGGAAATTGTCTGCTCTCCCTTGCCTTGATTTTTCTCACCTCCCACTCACTTTTAGCCCAATCCACTCTGCTGTCTTTCCTCACCATTTCCTAAAAGGGCTCTCTCGGATGACACCAAGGACATCTATGTCACCACACCCAGTGCATCTTCTCCAAGGCTCATCTTTCTTTACCTTTCAGCAGCATGAGATGATGTTCTCCTTCTTGAAACTATCTTTTGCACTTGTCTTTGAGTACTTTCCTCTGTTTCCTCTCTATGTCTTTAGCAGCCATGACATAGGGAAACCTCAGAGAACTTCAAGGCTCATGGACCACCTTCTCTTTTTGCTCTATCCTTGCCACCTGTGCAATCTTATACATGCCTACATCTTTAATAGCTACCCATAGATTGTTATCCAGATCATAGATTGTTCTCCAGATCAAGGCGACCAGTTTCTTTCTTAATGGTACCAACTGAATGTCTTGAAAACAAAGTAAAAGTTCACATAGCCAATCTCAGATTTATGTTGTTATTGTTAGGTGTCATGGAGTCAGGTCTGACTCATAGCAACCTCCATAGGATTTTTTTTTTTTTTTTTGGAAATTTTTAATGTACACCTTAATGTGATTCATTTTGACATGCTTTTCTTTGTGACATTTGCATATATGTATTTTGATAAACACTATTCATATAGATAAACACTATTCATATAGGTCCCCTATGCTTCCCCTCCTCCCACCCTTCCCATATAAGTTTCCCATCTAAGTCTTCTCTATCTTTTACTTAGTAATATTTTTCTATATGTCCTTGGGTTCCAGTTCTGTTTAAGATAGAAACTTTTCCCTTAGTGGTCTTTGTTTTTATCTTGTTAGAACAATGCATTTTCTAGACCATTTATATTGACACCATTCTTATCTTTCCCCTCTTTTATTATGATCCCACCTTTGAATAGGATTTTTCCTTCTTATAATTTTGAATCAGCTCCCTCATATGAGTGAGAACATGTGGTGTTTCTCTTTCTGAGCTTGTGTTCATTCGCTAAAAATAATTTTCTCTAATTCCATCCATTTTGCTGAGAATGACCTTATTTCATTTTTCTTGATTGCTGAGTAGTATTCCATTATGTATATATACCATAGTTTTTTTTTTATCCATTCTTCTGTTGAAAGGCACTTTGGTTGATTCCATATCCTTGCTATTGTGAAAAGCGCTGCATTGAACATGGAGATGCAGGTGTCTCTGTGGTATGATGACCCATCTCCCTTTGGGTAAATTCCCAATAGTGTTATAGCTGGGTCATATGGTAGATCTATTTTTAGTTTTTTAAGGTACTTCCATATTGATTTCCACAGTGGTTGCACCAATTTACAGCTCCATCAGCAATGTAAGAGTATTCCCTTTTCCCTGCAACCTCGCCAGCATTTGTTGTTTGTTTTATTGATCTTGGCCATTCTTACTGGAGTAAGGTGAAATCTCAGAGTTGTTTTGATTTGCATCTCCCTAATGGCTAGGGATGTTGAGGATTTTTTCATGTGTTTCATGGCTTTACAGACCTCTTCATTTGAGAACTGTCTACTCAGTTCCTTTGCCCATTTGTGTATTGGGTTGTTTGTTTTGGGGGGAGTTTTTTTCTTGAGTTCTTTATAAATTCTAGTAATTAGACCTTTGCCTGATGTATAAAATGTGAAGATTTTCTCCCATTCCGTGGGGGTTTCCTTGACTCTGTTAATTGTTTCTTTTGCTGTGCAGAAGCTTTTTAATTTCATGTAATCCCATTTATCTATTTTTGTTGCAATTTCTTGAGCAATTGGAGTCCTATTAAGGAAATACTTTCCTAAGCCTATATGATGGAGTGTGTTGCCTATCTTGCCCCTATAGGGTTTTTGATGGCTGATTGACTCAGGATTGCTGTGGGAGTGGATCACCACATCCTTCTTTTATCTCAAGTCTCATCTTCTTCTATTTCTCTGTATTTTAGCAAGTATCACAGACACCTAGTCCCATAAGCCAGCATAAAATTTGTCTTATATGCTTCCATCTCCCCATGCTTTATCTTTCACTAAGTTTTGTGATTCTGTCTCCTCCAAATCTTAAAAATAATGGCATTTGCTTGATTTTCTTATTCTATACATTGAGTTGTGTGGGAACAATCGTGGAGAAGTGATATTGTAACATCAATGCAAGATTAAGTTTTGTCTTATGTACAGTACAGAGGAACTCTGGTGTTTGCTGCAGTGCTACTGAAATGATATGCTGTTAAGTCCAGCTGCCTACAAAAGGAACTGTGAATATTGAAAACTTAAGCAGTGAATTCCCGGTGTGATGTGGCTGGCAAATGATCTGTAAGAAACAGATGTAGAAGTAAGCTAGAAGTAGAGGTTTTTCAGAAAACAAGATTTGTTCCTTTCATTTTTGTTGGTTGGTTTGTTTTCTTTTGTGTTTTGCATTCACAGTGCTAAAGGTAGTTATTGGTATGCAAAAAGCCCTAGGTTCAGCCACCCAGGACTGCAAAAAAAAAAAAAAAAAAAAAAAAAAGGAAAATAGGATCCAGATGTGAAAGAATGCTAGAAAAAATATGAGACTTAGAACATTACAAAATTAATTCAACTCTGTTTTCTCTAAAGAACAGATAAACATTTATAGTTAATAATTGCTGTTATTCAGTAATAATGCTTTTAAAAAATGGAGGTCAGCCTCATGTAGATTAGGTTTTGTTGTTTTCATCAAACTAAATTTTAAATACCTCCTGAGTATCACTTAAAGTTAGCATGTATCCTAATGTCACAGAGATTTTTTTCACATCAAAAGAAACAGGAAGTCTCCAATTAACAGAAAAATATGAAAACCACCAAAGTTCTCTTAAGTTGTAGAAAGAAGTTGCCTTGCCTTGCAGTAAATTACCATTAGAGCCATTGCCAGAGTTTATATCTCAGGTTATGCTGAGACAATGTGAATCTTGATTTAGAGTGCATACTAAGGAGAATTCCTACATGGCAAGGTCAAGAGGTTGGGACAAAAGGTCGTGTGTGACTCCTAAACTTTGAAAATACTTTTCACAAATCTCTTATTTTTATCCTCTTTTTGGCAACTTACAAGACCTTATAAGAAGAGCAAAGGACTCTTCCTTCTTATACGAAGACTAAAGAACATTTACCAAGGCAAAAACTTTATGCTAACTGGAGATTTTTTTCTTGAGAACAATGTTATTAATTTGGAGTTCCTATGCATCATGAAAAACAATGCCCTTCTTAAAGTGAAGATCTAATTCATTATTTTTATCCTTCTATCTTCTACAGGTTCTTTTGTGCTGTAAAGTAATTTAAAATTACAAATTAGTTCCTCTTAAATATGTAATTTAGAAAGAATTGCTTAGAGAAATTTAAAAATGGATCAAAATGGTCACTTTTTCCCGTTTAGCTAACTTAATTTCTACTATTCATTGTGGTTGCCCATATCTTTGCATTTCATACTTTTGTTATGAATGATGGTATTCAGTGTACATTTAATTTGGATCCATTTTTGCTTCTTAAGTACATATTATTTTTTAGACATGAAACCCCATTTATTTCAATAGCTTCAAATATTTAATTCGTTTCTCTAAATGCTGTTTAAAGTTTTAAAACCTTTTCTATTATCTAATCAGCAAAAGACTAAAACAAAGGGAAAAACCCACTTTATTCCATTTTCTACACACATATTCTTCTTTTTCTATATAAAAGGCTTGCTGATCTGTAATGTAACTGAATCACATGGCCTTTTTATTATGGTATTGTTTATTTAATTATATCACTTGCTCTTGTTAGGACTAGGAGAAATTAAAGTAGATTGGGAAAACCAAGTAAGTTAGAAACAAATAACTTATCAGAGACCCTTGAAGACAAACATACTTCCACATATTTTCTTTTTAAAATGAAACAAAACTCTTTAGTCTTAAGACCATCAGCTTATTTCACAATTAAACTGATTAATTAGAAGCTAGAGGAGAGTGCTTTGTAATAAGATTTAATTTTTGTAGAGTATTTCTATGTAATTCTGCTATTTGGTTGGAATTATATGACTATTGCTTTGAGAATTTAAAAGAAAACTTACCTAAAATTAAATTTTTAAAGATAATTATTAAAAATATTATATTTTGCCTAATGAAAAATACAAGTTAAATGCTTAGAACTTTTTTCTTTTGTGACATAAGCATATTTTATAAGGCAGTAGTATTATATTTCTATTATTTAGAATCTTTATAAAGGAAGTTGACATATTCAAGTTACCTCAAATGCTAAGACCTTAGTTATACAGTATATATAAAAATGCAGAAGTTCGTAAAATGTTTTATGAGCCCTATTTATTTGTTGCTTCGTGTCATTGAGTCCGGTTCTACTCATAGAGATCCTATGTACAACAAAATGAAACATTACCCAGCATTGTGCCATGCACAGAGTCTTTTTATGTTTGAGCCCTTTGTTGCAGTCACTGTGTTTCCTCTCATTTTAAGTTGTACCACATCAGCTAAAGGAGATCCCAGGCATTTTACTCCATTCCCATTATTAAGGTGGATTCTGCTTTGAGGAGGCAACTCTTTTCTAGTCATTTCTTAAATGCCTTCCACCCTAGGGGGCTCATTCTTGGGCACTATATTTCACAGTGCTTCTCTGCGATTCTTAGGGTTTTCAATGACTAATGGTTTTGAGAGTGGGCTGTGGGGTCCTTCTCTCTAGTCTGTCTTAGTCTGGAGGCTCTGCTAAAACCTGTCCACCATGGGTGGCCCTGCTAATATCTGAAATACTGGTGACATAACTTTCAGTCTCACAGCAGCACGCAAGCCCCCGTAGCAAGACAGGCTGACAGACACATGTAGGACAAGTCTCATAGGGAAATGGAATTTTTAAAAGATACCCTGGAGATATGGAACTTAGATATTTTGACATTCCTGACCTCATTTACTGGTGTTTGGCTATAATTATTCTGTGGGTCTTCTGTGGCTCTTAACACTAACAACCAGCTCAGTTCCTGGATAATGGCTCATATTAAATGAACTCCCTAATCACTGGATTTAACAGATCATTCTTTACAAGGGCTGTTTAGCCAATACCCCCATGAACATCCTACATTTTCTATACTGGCCAGCCAACTGTAGCCAAGTGGGCAGAGTTCTGTCATCAAAAGCACTACAAGTTATTTGGAAGCTTCTTTGGAAAAGGGGTGTCTGTGTAAGCTCCATGTAGGACTTGTGCCATATGGTAACCCTTGTATTTTTGCCGATTTTTTAATATGAAAATTTTAGAACAAGGAAGAGCTTTGATGGTAATGCAAACTAATCTCTAATTTTGTCCTAGGAAAATTGTGAATATTCCACTTGCTAATCCTAATGTCTTCACAGAATTCAAAAATTCTACCTATTATTATTTTAAAGGCTGTCCTGGAGAAATAAATTATGAAAAATAGAAAATTTTTGCAAGTAGATTTTTAGTTATGCAATTACTTGGGATTAAGGAGAAACAGTACATACATGCTATTAATAGCACAACACGGATCACTGGAATAAGAATAACAGAAAAAGAGAGATGGATTACTTCCTACAAAAAGCATTCTTACACCAGACCCTCAGATACCTCATTCATTCAGCTTAAGGCAGGTGGGTTTAAGGATAGAGTAATAAATGTACTCATAATGCCACTCATGGTCTTTCCAGGTTAGTATTATTAGGGACAATAGAGGTCAATCTATTATAGCCAATTGTTCCTTTGGATCCAATTGAATTATAAAGGGAGATTATGCTAATTATTATTGTTGCTGTTGCCCTGTCCTGCACGGTGGGAATTGAGGGGCTGATGAGAAAGAAAGCAGGACACAGGATCTTACTAAAGAGTAAGATGTTTATTAACTTCATGCTGCAGTTTTATACACTTTTTTTTACCTAAAAAGAACTTTCCAACCACTCTAACATATTTGCTTAAAGAGAACTTAGTTTCTGTCCACAGCTTATCAAAGTACTTGAAATAGAGAAAGCCTTGTTCTCAGCGTTCCCATTCCATCCAAGTACACTCTATGTGGGGGGTGCGCCTTCCAGTTTGGCCAGGACGTTGGGTTGGGCAGTGCCGCCGGCGCACACAGATACTAAACACAATTCACTCGGGATCCCTCGGGTGAGGGGCACAGACTGCTTTGGCCCTTGGGAAGCAGGCGGAGATGGGAGAAAGGAAAAGCCTCAGGCGCTTTTGCCTTCCAGGGGCAAACACCTGTGTTGGTGTTCTTGGTGGTCACGAGGAGATAGCTGTTGCTTCGTGGGTGATCAGAGGGAGAGTGGGTTCTTCCCTTGTTGATGGTCGCCATGGGGAGAGTGTTCTTTCCTCACTGAAGGTCGGGGGGAGAGCAGGAAAGCTATTTCCTCATCGGTGGTCCAGGCAAGAACGGGGGAGAAGGTCTTGCTTAGCCAATGGTCTGAGTGAAAAGGTGAAAAGGCGTAAAAGGGTGAAAAATAATAAACAGATAGGGAAGTCAGCACACGGTTCACTGCAGTTATTGGCCTCATCATGAGAACAAGAAGCCTTGGGAACAACTTCTCATTCCCTTGGGCCGAAGCTTTCTGGGCCTCCGTCATGCACTTCAAGTTACACACAAAAAGCCTCACCAGCAGGACCTGTCTGGCCTCCCATAATTATAATATTCCAGGATCTTATGAAACTGAAAATACTTTTTATAGCAGATCCATTTATGGGCAAGGCAAATCCATTTGTCACCTGAGATTGTTGTGGCTGTTAGGTGCTATAGAGTCAGTGTCCAAGTCAAAGCAACACTGTGTACATCAGGTGAAACAGTATTGTTACTTCTTCTCTGCTATTCATAGGGCTTTTAATGGCTGATTATATTTTGGGAGTGGATTGCCTGGTCCTTCTCCCAGCTGAGATTAAAGAATAGAAAAGGTTGCTAACTGCCTCCTGATTTATGCGGTAGAGTTTATTTTTTTTATTTTTATAATGCCACAACATCCTTTTCAAAGGAGAATCATAAGTGAAGAACATACTGGCAATTTTGCATCCACACTGCCAAGTTATTTTTTATTTTGCTTTTGTTGTCTTACCAAACTGACTATATGTTTTTGTATTCTGAAGAAACTGTCTAATAGTATACATTCCTGTCAGATTAGTTCAAGCAAAACTATGGTCTGTGCAGATATCTGATGTACCAACAAAAGGACAATTGGCTTAGATGATTTTGATAAATATTCATGATGCAGCTAACATGTTCCAAACAATGTAATTGATTTGATATTAACAGAGCTAGAGTAGAGTTTCCTGGAAATGAGTAAGTCCTAGTCAGCTCGCAAGCAGTGAGTTAGCCATTGTTCTTTGGGATTGAATATTAATATTATATGTAAGTAAAAATGATCTAAAATGATAAATACACTGAAACTGGCAGTAGCATTTCTGCATTTGTAAGATATGAACAGATAATCTCTATAATTGTTGTCAGGGAAATGTAAGCAACAGTCACAATCAAAATGAAAATCATTCTTAAGGAAAAAATACATGTCAGCCAAAGAAATGTTTACAGGAAAGAAAAAATATCAAAAATGATTATTTGGAGGCAGATTCATTTTCCATTCATTACATATTAAACTAATTTATAGACCTCAGTTTGGAGGAGTCATGTAATTAAAAGTTCTACATGATCAAAGCACATACCTCATAATACTGAATTCTTTTTCAAATATTCTGTTGGCTAAACTGAAAGGCAACATTTGGCCACTGAGCTGGTGATTTTTAATCTTCTGATACAGAATCTAAAAGTTTAAATAATACATGTTACAAAAAAGAAATTAAGTAAATAAAATATGGTTACAAGACCACTTAGTTTCATCAATGGCAATATTGGTTGGCACAATAAGTTGAGAAAAAGTTCAAGTCTAAAATGCCATATACATGCTAACATGATAGCAGATTGTGTGTTGAAGAAAGATCACAGGAAATACCAAGTAAAACTGTGGGATTGAATGCAAATCTCTGATAGAAATAGGATATATATCCTAGTGGAAATAAAAATATAATTTTTAACCATAGCGTCAAGGGAACTAAACAAAAAAAATTGAGGGCCTGTTAAACAGAAAGATGACTTACTATACCTGAAAGTGTTGTAAGGTAGCTGGCAGTGTAAGAGTTGAGACGAGATAATCCCTATAATACAGAGTCCCCAAAAGACCAAAGAATCTGAGACTCCATGTGCTTGAGGGAATGGGAATGAGTGGCTATAATATGAGGAACATTTGTTGTTCAAGAGGATGATTAGCTGGATAAGAAATGGCATTCAGCAAATTACTTTAGTGAGTGGGACATGACATTTTGAACAAAGACATCTATATAACAGAACAATGTAAACAAATCCCCTGCTCACTCAATTCTGCAATAAGTTAGAATGCTTCTTGACACCATTAAAGATAAAATATGTCCCTGTCATACACTTTTCTAAGAGTATTGTAAGTTTTTTATGTGTTGAAATTTGTTGTAGTTTTAATAATTTTATATATATATTAGTAATTGGATGGTGGGTGAAATTACTTTTTACACATTTATAGTGATCAAAATCAAAATAGATAAAATAATGTTTTTCTATTGAATTTTGAAAGGACATTTATTCATATGTCTAGTCACTAAATGTTTCTTGTACCAGAACAGGGTGATTTCTGGAGATACTGAGATATGTAAACATCCATGTTTCCACATTCTTCCTAGCTGTTGGGAAGGTAGACTTCTAGCAGCAACTAATATGAATTGTCAAAAAATTTCTATTTTGGATTTTTACATATACTTCAGCAACAGTGAGGAAGGATAAATATTTCTGCTTAGGAAATAATTTACAGGAGTGGGTTGCCAACACTCCAGTCACCACCTGTATTTCCACACATTCCTCATGCTGGATGTTAGGACTTTACACATAGTTTGCCTTTTTCATTCTATTACTATGCTGTTTACAGTGTTCAACAGTAAAGATGTCACATTGAAGATGAAGTAACGTCTGACTCATGTCATGGTGTTTTCAGTCACATCATATGACTTTAAAAACTGGATAGTGGACATAGGAGAGGAGGAGAAGAATTGATGCCTTTGAATTATGGTGCACTAGAGAGGAATATTGAATATACCGTGGACTGCAAAATAACCAACAGCTCCATCCAAGAAGTGCAACCAGAGTTCCATGGATGCAAGGATGAGTAGATTGTATCTCATGTATTTTGGACATGCTGTCAGGAGGGACCAATCCCTGTAGAAGGACATCATGTTTGGGAGAGTGGCAGGTCAATGACAAACAGGAAAACCCTTAACTAAATGGATTGACACAGTGGCTACAACAATGGGCTTAAACATATAAAAGATCATATGCAGCATGACACAGTGTCAGGTGGTGTTTCATTGTGTTGTACATAGGGTCACTATGTGTCAGACCTCACTGAATGGCACCTAATAGCAACAACAACAAACTGTTTTTGGACTGTACCTTTTTACTTCCATCTTCGTGGAAAGATGTCCCAGTCTTCTTTTTTAATGCTCACATTAAATATTTCATGAGCTAGAAAAAGAAACAACTGAAGAACACATCTGTAGTGCAACAAAACTATACTCCTATCTCTCTGTATACTTCAAGTGGTTTGAAGACTATTGTTTTAGATATTTCTCTCTGGCTTCAGGGTAGAGGTCAATGTTGAAGATTGTATCATATGGAGAATTTTAGGATGGCCAACACATATATAGAGAACTAAAGTTCTATCATTAGTGGCAAAGGGAAGAAAGTCTTATATTCAAGAAAATTTTAAGGAAGAAAATTTCCTAAGGAGAGGAATAATACAAATAGAAGTCCTAGGATTCTGACAAAGGAGGCAAAAGGTCATGCACACTAAATGAAGAAAGTAATTTTAGAAGAAGAGCAGATGTGGAAGTAAAAATTCACTTTGATTGTAATATATAAAAATCTGTATGTATATATATGAACATATTAAAATCATTTTTGTACTTCATATAGCATAGCTAGATTTATTGTATGTATTTACAGAAAGAACTCCTCCATGCTGCCTATGTTTTGTTTAGATTAAGTAGCTCTAATCATTCAATCATGCCTAAGAAGCAATGTAAATTAGATTACATATAGTATCTTATGACTAAATTGCCAATTATAACTATGCCCAATCTACTGGCATTCCTACTCATTTTCAGATGCTACAGCATTGCCAAATATCTAACTTATGTATTGACTTCACAATTTTTAAATAAGAATTATCTGAATTGAACCAGGTGTGGTGGTGCATGCCTATAATCCCAGTACTGGAGAGGCTGAGGCAGGAGGACTACCATGAGTTTGAGGCCAGCCTAGTCTACACAGTGAGTTCTAGACCAGCTTGGGCTACACGGTAAGATCTTAAGAAGCCAAAAAAAGAAAATTAAATGAATTGAATAAAATATATGGTCAATTTTGAATTATATAACAAATTCAATTTGAAAACTATATGAATCAGATTAACAAGTCTTATATTTAACAGACATTCATAATGTATATATAAATTACTTATTCAATCCAGTATGACAGAGTTTACTATTATAATTATGATTATGCATATCAAAATTAAAAGAAGGAGATACTGAATATGATATAAACTTTATAGAATTTGAATGGAAGACAGATTCAAAATAGTAATTTTACCAATAATCCAAAAATATTTTTCACAACTCTTTGACCTACCATACTCTTGATTTTGAAAAAAAAAAAAAACTTTGAAAATACAGAAACCATATAGCTAAATCTTATTGTCACATTCAATTTGATTTAAATATACTCACTAAAAAAATAATAAAATGTCCTTTTTTCCAGTTTTTAGCAATTTCATTCCTGTAGGAAATGCTGGTGCCTTATTGTGCCATTATTAAATCTGCTTGGACTTGACTTTGTTAGCATCCTACGGAATCCTGTACTGATATATTATGGTATATCTTCCTGGCCTGGAGTGCATGGAACATGAAATCTTGGGAACTCACCAAGGTGTGCCCTTCAGAGTTAATGACAAGATGCAAATCTTTATAATTATTAACACTTATGATGCATGAAAATTGGTGGGTCACACTCATTCTTAGAGAAATACCTTGTCACCATTTGGGCGTACCACTCCAAACCATTTATTGGTAAGGCTCATCTATGATTGAGGCTAAGAGAAAGAGAAGACTTTTCAGAGGGTCCAAGCTGTAATGCAAATGACTTAAGCACTTCGTCCACTTATACCAAAAAGCCCAATGATGCTTGAGGTATCAGTAGATGCTCAGAGTGCTACATGGAAACCAAGGCGAAGTAATAGGATTCGTGCTCCACACTAGGGATATAGGAAAGAGTATATCATGAAATCAGGGAATCATAAGGGTGCTTCAGCGTTCAGTATTAACAGCTAATACAAGACCACAGCAACACGTACAGGCAGGGCAACCATACACGTATATGTACTAGGAATAATGACTCCAAGAAATGGGAACATAGAATGTTTAGTGGAGGAATGTAATTATGAATAACAAATATGACTTCTTGACCCATTGAGAAATAAGAATGGCAGTTACTCTTCATACGTCCTCATTTATTTTCTGTATCATATATCTGCCTATGTACATTATTTAACATCCTTCCTACTTTCTTCCCCTAATTATTATGTAGGGAGAGTATTTGTAGAATGATTAAATTTTCAAATTATTTGCACATTATAGAATATAGAAGTGCTAATATGACTGAACCTGATGAGGAAGAAATATCATTAGAGAGACTGATGAGATTTGGGGCTTTTTGTATTGGTCAGACACTGGATTGTTTTCATTTCTATAAGTGGAAATTATATTTTCCTGGGTGAGAGTGAAGATTATTATTATCATTGCTTGAAAGTTCAGAGACAGAGGAAAACTGTTTTTTTCTATTTGGAGAAACTTATAGGTGGATTAAAGCAAACATTTTTATGTTTGGACTGCCTATCATGTTGAAATCCTTCTACGTGTTGTGGGATTTCTGTACACATCCTGCAGAGCCACTAATAAACTCCATTCTCCAGTTTCACTTGCCACCAGAGTCAGTACCTGTGACACAGGCTAATTCCAAACCAATATTCCCTCAGGAAACTCAGAGTTGGCAGCAAGTGTATGAGAAACTGGGGCATGAGGATCCTTCTGGTGTGAAGAGGGCTGACAAGGGCAGGGAGCTCCCACGGTGATGTTGGCACCATCAGATCCCCCACAGAGGCAAAGGGGAGGAGAAAGCAGCAAGGCCTTCCTGGGGCACTTATGCAGACTGTGCTGTGGTTTGTTTTGTTTTTCCTGAAACCTCAAGTGCGAACCTATTCCTTTATCGCTTCAACAATCTACAAAATATTATAATATCCTCTTGTAAATATCTTCTTGGCAACACTAGTGTAGTCTGCAGCACACTGATTATCAGTTATACAAAAATGAAGAAATGATTTGATCCTTACTAGTTCCATTTCCACCATCAAATAAGAGGATGTGTAGCTGGGAATCTTAGGTTTTAAATAGGTGTTTGTTGAATTCTCTGAACCTCCTTCCTTGACTGGCTGTGTTGTGTGCTTCAGAATCCCAGGGATCTCTATTATTTCTCACTGTCTTTACTAATTGTTTATCACATTTACCTAGGATCAGAATCGATGATACATTTTTCTCCTTCACTTCCAAATTATAGATCAGGACATCATATGAAATCATGTCAACATCTGAGATGTTACAATAACAACTTAGATGGAGTGAAAAGGAAAGGCATTTAGGAAGGTCTGATGGCTAAACCAGAGAGTGGATGAGGACCAAGGCTGTCCAGGTAGCTAGGGACAATATGAGGAAATGGCCATACGTTTTTATTAATCTCTTCTCTTTTTTTCTTACAAAAGGTCAAGTGAATCATTATTTATGTCCCATCATTTACTTGTTTCCCATAGATTCTGCTTTCTTTGTATATTCTAGACACAGGTGCTCAAAGATAAGAACAACTAAACCTGAATTTCCTTTAGCAGAGACCTTGTAAACACTCTGTATAGCCCATTCCATCCACACCAAACTTCCCATACCATGTTGATCCTGTGTAAAAGTGTAAAATCTGTAAAATCTCTCAGGGAAATAAGTAGAACTTAGATGTTTAAAATATGCAAATGTGAAGCTATTTCACCATGCAATGGAAGAGAATGACCTTATATGACCTCCTGTGTATTATTTAACCTCTCTCAGAAATAGTTTTCTCAACTGTGAAAATTCATTGGAGCCATTAATTAATTCTTAAGGTAATTATGTGCGGTAAAGTCCAAAGAGAGGTATTTAGCAGTATCTTTGCAATGAGTGAGCAGTCTGTAAATGTTAGTTCACTGCTCGTACCCTCAGGATCAATTAATAGTTTATGCAAACAGAGGGTGCTAAGAAAGTGTACACATTTTAAGAAAAGAAAGCTCTCTATCAAGATTATGATAATATATACCAATAACAAAAGATGATATACCAATAACAAAAGATGCATACAAGTCATGTATGACCTCTGCAATTATAAGAAGTGTGAAACATGGTTACCATTGCAGAAGAAGCAGGACCTGTTGCTGTGTGAAGCTTCCCAGATCCTCCCTTGGGCATCTCTCACACAGTACCATGCATCTCAAACTTACCACAGATGTGTGCGATTGTTATGCATATTAAAGGTTCTGCTGCATACCTATACCTCCTTTTTCGTTGTACTTCCACAACATGCTCAGATTTCAAATACCACTTCAAAATGATCTTAGACTCCTGGAAGAACAACTATGCTTCTGCCATTTTCTTTGACTGTCCTGCCTGTTACATGGTGGCTAACATTCATTTAATTAATGCCATCTTTTGAGTATACGTCATACCATACATTGCTACCATAGTTCAATTAAACTTTGACAAGTAATACGTACATAACATTGCTTAAAATGTGTATATAGTTTTGTATACGTATTTTTGGCCAATTCCATATATTACAGAAAATAATAATTGAAATAAATAATAAAATGATAAAATTAAAATCAGGTTCCTAAAGAAGTACTTGGGTGGGCTGGGATTTTGCTCAGTTAGTAGAGTGCAGCTCTGCAGTCTCTGAGGTCCCAGGTTCAATTCCCAGCACCACAAAAATGGGAGAAGGATGTGGCAATCCATTCCCAAGGCAATCCTGAAACAGTCAGCCATTGAAAACCCTATGAGGGTCACTATGAGTTGGACCCAACTCAAAAGCACCTAACAACAGCAACAAGGAAATACCTGCGCTCCTTTGTTCTTTGTAACGTTATTTATAATAGTCAGATATGGAAGCAACCTATATACCCACTGATAGATGGGTAAAGAAGATCCAGATACGTGTGTGTATGTGTGTGTTTATACATATATACATATATGTACATACATAGATACACACACATATATATGAATATTATTCAGTAAAGAAGAAGATCCTGCCATTCATGACAACATGAGTGGAACTGGACATTGTACTAAGTGAAATAAGCCAGTGGAATCTAAAATAGTCAAACTCATAGAAGCAGAAAGTAGAATGGTGGCTGCCCAGTGGGTAAGGGGACATGAAAATGGGAAAATGAAAGTCAAAGTATGCAGACTTTCAGATATACAGGGCAATTAGATTCTGGAGGTCTATTCTATAGCCTAGTGTTTATAGGTAACAGCACTGTGCTGTATACTTAAACTTTTCCCAGAGGGTAGAACTTATGCTAAGTGTTATTACTCTGAAATAATAATTCTACTCCTACTACTGCTAATAATAATAATGCCTGCAGCAGTAGCCCTGTGGCATCCGATCCTGTCAGATCTCGGAAGCTAAGCAGGGTTGGGCCTGGTTAGTACTTGGATGGGAGACGGCCTGTGAACACCAGGTGCTGCAGGCTTGTGCAAAGGACCCAGCAACTCACTCCTGCAAAACAATCTGGCATTGAAAACCCTATGAATAACAGAGAAGCACTGACAGTAGGGTTTTATCTGTTGTACATAGGGTCACTATGAGTCAGATACCAACTCGACAGCACTTAACAACAACAATAGTAATAGGGATGAGAAAAACACTTTGGAAGGGGTTGGGTATATCTACAGACTTGGTGGTGCTAATGATTTCATGAGTGTATATATACTTATCTGCAAACTCCTTCTCTTGTATACATTCAATATGTGCAGTATACTACATTGTCACACATACATGAGCGAATGTGAGTGTGAGATATTACATTTCTTCTGATCAAGTGAAAAAGTGAAGACTACAATATATAAAAAGACCTTGCTTTCCCATCAATGAACTGTACCGTTTTTAATAAGTCATATTTCACATAGGCCCTCAGCTTCCCCTGAAAAGTAAAACATTTGGGCCATATCATCTCTAACTCCCTTTCAGCAGTTACATTGATTATATAGGTATATTTTCAATGGTTAGTTTTATCTGATTCTTAGAATATGAAAGTATAATTTATTATATTTGCACTCATTAAGACCTAATGTTTGACAGCTAGTGAAGTACCTTCTAACTTTTATCATATCTCCTACCTGTGTCCCTGTCTTTGCGCCACGTCCTCCTGCGGCCAAATCTTCCTTTCAGGTCAGGCTTTACCCTGTACTCTGCTCAATCGTATTACTGCTACGATTTCATCAGTTACCTCGTCTCTCACTAGTGGGAAATTGTTGGAGCCTAACCCCTTGCTTGCTGTGTGAATTTGGATGTATTGTTTAGAAGTCTGTGCCTGTGCTTTCTTTTTTATATGATAATAATACAGCCTCCTTATAAGGCATTTGTTCTGCATTAAATGAGCTACTTGTAAACTATTTAGAAGGAGGCCTCAGTAGTTCTGAGCTACGATTTCATCTTTCACTCCTTCCGATCAGCTGTGTATCTTGGATAAAAAGGCTGAGTCTCTTCTGAGTTAAAAATCATATCTCTTTGTTTTGTTTTTGTGGTTGTCTTTCAGTTGGACACTACCTCCCTTTGCTCCTTTCCTTCTCTTCTGAGCTTATCATGAGTTACCTTACATTGATTGTCTTCCCCGATTAAACACAAAATCCTATGGATTTTACTCCCTATGTCTAACACCCATCCCTTCCTCTCCCTGTTACTGCACTAACTCATGATTTTGTTATCTCTCACCTACCCTGTGCCAGGAACTTGCCTCCTCTTTCCAATAATAAAGTGACCTTATCGTAAAAAATTATACAATTTAGTAAAAGAAAAAGTTAACAAAATGAAGATACGGTAATAGGTACATGTAGTGTAAGGTTAGTATTTTGTTAGAGTTACAAGGTTGAATTATTTTCTGTGACTAGGAACTTTTTAAAAAGGCACATACTGATGAATTCAAATCCTGAGAACTGTTCCATTTCAGTTGTTTGTTTATTGAGCTAGAAGGCAACCGTGCATGGTCTAATAGTGCTTTTCATTTGGGACATACAGCTTTTATTCTTTTTTTCTTTTCTTCTTCCTTCATTTCTTTCTTTCTTTCATTCTTTCTTTCTGTATTGGAGGTTGAGCCGAGGGTCTCACGCATGCTTTTGAAAGTGCTCTGCCAGTAAGCTGCACCCCTAACCCATTGTTAGCTTTTTATTTTTGAGACAGGGTCTCACAAGGTTGCCCAGGCTGCCTTTGACCTCTAACTTGCGCTCCTCCTGCCTCCACCTCCCAAGCTGCCTGAGATTACAGGCCTATGCCCCTGTGCCTGGCTCGAGCCACAGCATTTTTCAAACTTTTAATGTAATTTTCCCTTGGAACTACTGCAAAGTTTATTTTATTTTGATGTCCCCACATGCTGTAATGTTTATTTATGTAAAGATGGACCCAGTGTTTGGGAACACAGTAGTGTACACAATAAAGCATTGTCAGCCAGCTTCTTTGGTGACTGCTCAGCTGCAGCATTGTGCTGGAGAACACAGTATCTGGCTATCCCTTCCCAGGGCGAGACTAATAACGGATTCATAAATCATGATCTTATTAATAGTTGTGTTGAAGAGAGTAATTTTAATTTATTTTGAAGAGATATTTCTGCATTTGTTTTGTAATGTTAGTGGCTGGCCTGCTTTAATACCTGATGCATATTTGATTTTGCAGGACTTACATCTTACTTAAATGTTTTATTGGGGTCATCATTACATTTTTACATATTTGGTTATGAAAAAGTTCCTCAAATTAGTGTCCTGTACTGCCAGCATCTATTTTTCCCCATGCATGCATTAAACCTTTGAAACACAGATTTATCATCCAACAACACTTCAGTAAAGTGGCCCTGCTTATTAAAGTAACTTATTTAAATTCCTTTCTTTTTTTCCTTTTTGTTTGATAATATGAAGCTCTTTCAGATACCATCTTATCTATGCATGCATTACTTGTTGATTTCTTGATATTGGCTTATTCTTCCCCTTGTGTTCTCAACATTTAAGTCAAAGAGGAATCTCACCAATTATTTTCTAACATAAACTTCAACATTTCTAAAATTTATGTCACAATACATCCTTCCAAATGACATGTTATTGCAACTTTTCAATACCCTTGTTTCTACCCTGGAATCTCTCACTACCACAAAGTGGATATAGGATTATTAAACTACAAAATCCCAGTGGCTGCAGGCAAGAGTGGAGGGAAGAGGAGCAATGTGAATATGTAAGAGGAATCAAGAATCAAGAATGCAGGAATTCTGCTCTGCATGGCGTCAAGGTCAGGCTCATTTTGGAAGCTATCCCTGACAAGAAGCCAGGGACCATAAGATCAGCCCACCAACAAAGTACCACTCAAGGACAATTCTGAAAGAACTGAATCAGGGGCAGTAAATAGCACAAAGAAATGTATACAGGTATTTAGGGAGATGACAGACTGCTGAAGAAGATGCACAATAAAAATTTGAAGCCAACCATAAGTACAGAGATGCTGCTCCTCTGTAATGAGTAACTGGCAGTCAGGATAGTGTGGGCATTCCATGTCTGTTATGTTTTTAAGGGAAGGAAGCAACTACAGCTTAAAAATATGGCTGATGCCTCTAGAAACCTCATCTGCTCATTGCAGTCAAAGACATGGAGAATTTTCAGTAATTAATAACAAATATGTATTATTTAGGGCTGGGGTTTCCCTCAGCCTAGTTGGTTACCTAGTTGGTAGAGCACTGCTCTGCAGTCTCTGAGGTCCTGAGTTTGATTCCCAGCACCACAAAATGGGAGAAGGACGTGGCAACCCATACTCAAGGCAATCCCAAAACAGTCAGCCATTGAAAACCCTATGAGGGTCCCTATGAGTCGGACTCAACTTGACAGCACCTAAGAACATGTATTATTTGTATTCAGTATTCTCAGCTGCAAACAATAAAATCTACTCTAGCAAGATGGAAAAGCAAATTCATATTAAATGAAATGGGAGAGTGAGTAGAATTTTCTTCGGGAGAAAGGAACTAGTTTTGACGCTACTCCTCAGACACAATGGAGCCGGTAACTCTACCCAAACACATAGTGAGAATCGTGGAGTAAAAACACAATCTACCGACAGTGCCCACCGGTAGGCATTGACCACACTACAGAATGAATGTCAGATGTTCTGCCACAGCCTTCAAAGAACTGAGTATATCTCTGGGCTTGTCCAGAGATCAGTCCAGCTGTTAGTGGTCACCACTTCATGCTGGTTCTCCCACATGCAGTTGTCAGGTAAGTGCATCTAATGAGTATAATCTAGAGCGTTATGCCCCTCCCTACCAACAAGAAAGCCTGAGAAATTTAGTATTTGGAAACTTGTTTTGAGAGAGTGGGATGTACCATATATTGAAATATCAGAGTATTGAGGAGATGCCAAAAAGATACCACCTAGTGAAGAATAACAAATGACCACCTGATTCCTAGCACAGACAAATGACCTTCGCTTCTTCCAAAGATGTCCATAAAGGGACAGCAAGATGGGGATGACTAGAACTGAGTGATGAGAGGTTGCAATCAACTTGAGTAGTGGTCTTCAAATTAGAGTTGACAGCGGAATCACTTGGAAGGTTTGTTAGAGCACAATTTTCCAGCACCAGCCCATCATTTTTGATTAATAAGATCTGGGGAGGAGCTGGAGAGTGTACATTCCTAAAAATCTCTCAGGTGATCTTGATAATGATAGTCTCTGGCCCACACCCGGAGAGCTCCCAGACTATTTGATGGCTTCTTTCAGTAACTGCAGCTAGGATTTTTACAAATTCAGTATAAATTATCAATAATTGTGTGTTTTGAATAAATACATTTATATTAACTGTGCATTACTTTTAATGAAATGTTTTGCTGTCTATGAAAATTCTGGGTTTAGAGGATTCCTTCCAGGAATGCTAAAGGTTATGTCTGAGCCCGATATGTCCAATTAGACAGTGTCTTTCAGAATCCAGTGGCACAGCAAGGAAAGACCAGCTAAGTTTCCCTATTAGGAACATTGCGCATCACAGTAACCACAACTTTGACGTGACTTTGTGATTTAGTTTAGGTTTTACTAACTCAGAAGAAACTACAGGCTACATCCAAATGTGAATTTTAAAAATCTTAGGATTTTTGCAAACCATTTTATGGGGGAAGAGAAATATTTACAAGACACTGAACCAAATGGAGATCAATGTACTCTACTTCTACTTTATATTTTGTAAATAATAGCTCGTATATCTTCTATGTGAGATTCCCTAACAAAAATGATTCATTTACCCTGACAGTTGGCCTAAGAGACACAGAAACTATCTAGGGACTAAAATGTGAGCATGATGTAAAGAGAAAATATCCTCAGTAGTTGTTATATATATTGTTTTCATCACTTTAATTTTTCCCTCTAGTTTTATACAGTTCAGGAAAAAAATGGCATTATGGTGAAGATTGTTGCCTATGCCTTCTAATTGACATTTCCATGTTACTGAACAGTAACACAGCTTCAAGGTCACATGTGGCTATATGTCAATAAATACAATATTTCTTCTTCCTTCATACAGTCTACTTTTAATTTCTCTTTAGTCAATTGCAGTCATTTGAAAACAAAGAAATTTCCCATTTTTAAAAATTTTGCTCAGCAAATTTTGAGCTGTAAAAATTATTTTGTTCTCAAGTTTGAGAAAAATAACCATTTCTCAAAGCATAGCAGTCTTGGTCAAATATAGTTTTAACTGGATATATTTGGGTTTTCAATTAGGTGCATAGGCATGATAAATTATGCATTCATGTTACCTATAATGCTGAATCTCTGCACCTTGAGATAATGGTTAGCCCCTGGTGATAATTACACAACAGATGGTTCTTCCTGAAGCAGAACAACACATATCATGCAATTTAACCATGAAGGAAATGAAGACAGAGCTTATAAAAATAAATGGAGATAGGCATCTGATTGAGTGGCTCAGTGCATAGCAATATGTTGAGTCAGGCACAAGCAAGCATTCATTTTCCCTCACTAATTTGGTTGATGTTGATAGCAGCCTCATAGGTGAGGATTTAAATAAACTTGTCCTGACTATGCTCATTTCACAGGCAATGTATACTAGTGAAAATCAGATATTTTGTTTTAATTTGATTTTGCCATCATCTCAATGTACGATCTCAGCTCTTTTAAGTTACTGATGCATGAACAGTAACTTATTGATGGAGAGGGCTCAAAAGATCTTTGTTGCATTCATCTGGCAAAGTCAAATGCCCTCTTTTTTAAAACAGCTTTAATGAGATACAATGCGTATACCATAAAATTCACCATTTACAGTGTACAATTTGTGTCCATGGTTTTTATATTGAGTAATTTTATAGTTACAGTATTACACAAACATCACCACTATCATTTCCAATACCCTCAAAAGAAACTCTGGGACCACAGTAGTCACTTCTCATGCCCACATGTCTACTCAATTCTCCGCTCCAGCTTTACACAACCATGTATTTTGTGTCTCTGTAGATTTGCTTCTTCTTGACACAGCATATAAATGGAATCATACAATATTATGCTCTTTTTTAACTTGTTCATTTCACTTGACATAACATTTTCTAGGTTTGTCCATATTATAACATGCATCAATGGTTCAGTTATTTTTATGGCCAAATAGTATTCCATCATATGGATATACAAAATTTTTATTGTCTAATCTTCAGATGATGGACATTTTTGGCTATTATGAAAAGTACTGCTGTACACACTTCTCTGAAGACTTAAGTTTCCTATTTTCTTGTATATAGTTAGGAGTGGAATTATTGGGTTATGTGGTAACATTTAAAATTTCAAGGAAATGCCAAATTGTTTTTCAAAGCCACTGGGCCATTTTAAATTTTCCCTTGCAATGTATAGGAGTTCTTATTGCCCATATCCTCACTAACTTTTCATACAGAATGTCTTTTGATATTTTTCCATCCTAGTGTGTGAAATGGGTCCTTATTTTGGTTTTAGTTGGCGTCTCTTTAATGACTAATGCTTTTCTTTTTTTAAATGATTAATGCTTCCTTCATGCTTTTTCTATATCATGCTTTTGTTGTTGTTGCTAGGTGCCATTTGGTCATCTCCAATTCATAGTGACCCTCATAGGGTTTTCAATGGCTGATTGCTTTTCTGGATTGTTTCGAGAGTTTCATGTTCTTCTCCTGTGTTTGTGGTGCGGGGTATTGAACTTGGGTCCTCAGAGAAGGCAGAGTGGCACTCTACCAACTGAGCTAAACCCCAGCCCATAATCATGCTTATATGTTATATGTTATATATAATGCGTATGCGCATAACTTGGACAATAGTGCAAATAGTTTCTCTATTTTTTAGAATTCATGACCTTTTTGTTTCATAGCACTTTTAGCTTCATAGCAAAATTGAGCCATAAGTGTTTAGAGTTCCCATTACCCCCCAGCCCCACATATGCACAATCTCCCCACTACCAACATCCCACGTCAGAATGGTACATCCATTACCATCAATTAACTTATATTGACCCATCGTCACCCAAAGTACACAGTTTACTGTAGGGTTTAACCTTGTCTCACATTCTACAGGTTTTGATATATGTACAATGACAGCGTATCTACCATTGGAGTAGTCTACAAAATAGTTTACTCACTCCTAAATCCTCTGTGACTGGTCTGTTCATCCCTCCTTTCTCCTAAACACCTGTGAACACTTTACCTTTGTACCATCTGCACACTTTTGTGATTTCCTGTATATGAACTTTGCCAATGACTTCATTCGAATTATGTGTTTAAGATTCGTTAATATCTTTTTGTAGCTTGACAGCACATTTTAGTGCTGAATAAACTTCCATTGTCTGGATGTTTGTTTATCCTCTCACCTGCAGGAGGACATCATTATTGATTTCAAGCTTTAGAAATTATAAGTAAAGTTGCTGTAAACATCTATGTGCAGATTTTTGTGTGGACAAAATTTTTAAATTCACTTAGTTATGTATCAGGGCTGGGATTTAGCTCAGTGGGTAGAGCACTGCGCTGCAGTCTCTGAGGTCCTGAGTTCAATTCCCAGCACCGCAAAAGTGGGAGAAGGGCCTGGCAATCCACTCCCAAGACAATCCCGAAACAGTCAGCCATTGAAAACCCCATGAGGGTCGCTATGAGTCGGATACCGACTCGACGGCACCTGACAACAACAACAACAGTTATGTATCAAGGAGCACATTGTTGAATCTTGTGATAAGAGGACATTTAATTTTATTAGAAGATTGCAAGCCATTTTCTAAAGTAGCTCTAGCGTTTTCTATCCTCAGCAGCAATGAGAGCCAGTTTCTGTTGCTCTATATCCTCACCAGCATTTGGTGATGTCAGCACTTTGTGTTTCAGTCATTCTCATAGGTGTGTAGTTGTGCCTCCTTGTTTTAATTTACAAATCCCTAATGACATATGATGTTGAACACCTTTACATGCACTTACTTGACATCTGTTTTAACTTCTTTGATGAAGTGTCCGTTTAAGTCTTTGCCCCATTTTAAAACGTTTTCATTTCATCATTGTTGCATTTTAAGAGTCCTTTGTATATTTTGGATAATTATCTTTTATCCAGTCTGTCTTATTCACATCTTTTCTTCCAGCCTATGGCATATCTTGTCATTTTCTTAGCATTCTCTTTTACATCGGAATTGTTATTTTTAATGAAGTCCAGCTTATTATTTCTTTGTTTTATATTATTATCTTCTAAAAGTTTTATAGTTTTTCATTTTATATTTGCATTTTACATTTACATATATATTTTGAGTTAATATTTGTGTAGGTGTAGGATTTAGTGGCTAGATTCACTTCTCTTTTTTTTGCTTGTGAATGTCCAGTTGTTCCAGCAACACTGGTTAAAAAACTATTTTTATTCTCTGGTTTTGTCTTTATTCCTTTCTCAAAGATTAGTCGACTGTCTTATGGTGAACTTAGTTATGATATTTCTATTCTCTTCCTTTGATCTATTCATCTGTCTTTTCACCAGTACCACACTGCTTTGACTACTATTGTTGTTAGGTGCTGTCCAGTCGTGACCCGCATAGGATTTTCAATGGCTGATTGTTTTCCAGATTGCTTCTGGAGTGGATTGCTATGTCCTTATCCCATTTTTGTGGTCCTGCAGGTTGAACCCAGGGCCTCAGAGAGTCTTGAGCCGCACTCTACCAACTGAACTAAAGCCCATCCCCTTTTGACTGTTATGACTATTATAGGAATACTTGAAGTGAGGTAATGTCAGTCTTCCATCTTTGTTCTTATCATTCAAAATGAAGTTAGCTATTCTGGATCTTTGACCTCTTTACATAAATATTAGAATTAGTTCATTGGTATCTACAAAATAATTTGTTAGTGTTTCATTGAGATTGCATTGAATCTATAGAACAATTTGGAAATAACTGGCATTTTGACAATATTAAGTCTTCCTGTAATGAACATGAATTTTATCTCCATTTAATTAGTTGTTTTGGATATTTTCATCAGACTTTTTCAGATTTCCTCATATAAATTTAACAAATTATGTGAATTTGTTAGAGTTCCACCTAAATATTTTATTTTCAGGGATGATATTATAAGTGGTAATGTGTTTTAACTTTAAATTCCATTTTTTGATTTATTGCTGGTATTCACAAAAGTGATTGACTTTACTATATTAACCTTGTGTTCAATAGGCTTACTATAATTGCCTGTTAGTATATGAGGTTTTTGTTGGAGGTGGTGGTTCTTTTAGATTTTCTACATGATCAGTCATGTACTCGGTGAACGAAGATAATTCTGTTTCCTCCTTTCCACTCTCTATGCCTTTTATTTCCATTTCCAGTACAATTGCATTAACTAGAAATTGCAGTGTATTGTTGAAAAATATATTAATAGTATAAACTCTGTTTATTTCTGTTCTTACCTAGAAAATCTCCAGTTTCTAACCATTAGTTATGATCCTGCCTGTATATTTTTTGTAGATATTCTTTGTCAAACTATTTTTACAAATATTTTTATCAGGACTGACCTGCAAGTTTATGCAGCTGGGTTTTGAAGTTATAATGCAGAGAGAGGAAGAGTAACAATGTCTTCGTCTGCAATAATTTTCCCAGGACTCTTTACTGATTTTGTTTGTTTTGTTTTTTGGGGTGCTGGGGATCAAAGCTAGGGCCTTGCATGTACTAGGTAAGTACTCTACCACTGGGCTACACCCCAAACCTCCTTTACTGTTTTGGTTTTTTATTCTTAAAAAAAACAAGATTCATCATTGTAAAATTTATTTTTTCACAGTTTTGGATGTTGGAAGACCAACATCCAGACATTAGCATGACTGGTTCCTTCTGAGAGCTCTGAAGGAGATTCTGTTCCAGGCATCTTTCTGAGCTTCTGGAAGTGGCTGGCACCCCAGTCAGTTTTTTGGACTAAAGCTGTTATACTCCAATATCTGCCCTGTCAGCACAGAGCTTTCTTTCTATGTCTTTTATCCCAGGGTGTTTTACTCTTCTGATAAGCACAACATTCCTATTGGATTAGAACCCAACCTAATTCAGTAGGACCTCATTATAACAAGATTACATCTGCAAAGACCTTATTTCCAAATAAGGTCACACTTATAGCCACTGTACTATGTCTAAGACATATACATATCTTTTGTTGGGACACTATTCAGCCCATAATATAGGGTTATGATTTGTAGCAAATAAGGCAGATAAATATTACTGACATCAGTTATTAGGTAAAAGTTGGTAAGAACTAAGATGTTTCCATGTATGTATCAGTCATTAAAATTAGTCTCACCATGAAGACTGCAGGATAACGTTTATGCAACTGCTGGGTGCAATGGCCCACACCTGTAATCCCAGCAAATTGGTGGGTTGAGGCAGGAGGATTGTAAATTCGAGGCCAGAGGCAGACTAAATAATTTATCAAGATCCTGACTCAAAATAAAGAAATATTAAAAGGGGCTGAGTGTGCAGCCAAGTGTTAGAATAATTGCAAAACATAGGCGAGGCCCAGGGCTCAATCCCTAAGTCCCATAAAGAAAAGAAGAGAGAAGAAAAGAAATAGGAGCAAAAGAAATGGTATAAAGTATCTTCTAAAATGTATTGGAAGAAGTGAAATCAGTAGCCGTGAAAAACAAGACAAAAGCTGAAATTCAAAGCACTGAAACTGTTTTTGCATTAAGGACATTTTCTGAAGTGGAAAACATGAACTCCAACTTGCAGGCTTTGCAAATTTTAGTGGTTGGAAGGCAAGATGAGAGCCAATGTGGAAAGCCGAAAGCCAAGAAAACAGCCCAACATGTGGAAACAATTTATAAGGCAGATGGAAGCAAATACTTTACAATGAGTGGCACCTGAACAGTTATTTATCCACAGAAAGAAGACATGAAAATCTTCCTGTGCCTTACACCATGCCTTACACCGTTGGACAACTCAAATAGATCGTAGACTTACATAGGAAAGGAAAAGTCATAATCAACTTAGGCTTAAATATGGAAAATCTTTTGGACCACATGGATAGAAGTGTTAAGAATCAGATCATAAAGGAGAGTACTGATAAATTTGATTACATTGAATATAAGAGCATCTTTCTGGTCCATCAAAATGCAGTGGAAAGAAACAGACAGAATAAATAAACAAACAAAAGCTCAAAACTGTAGTACCTATTTGTTATCTCTGTGACTGTGAAAGAACTTTTAGAAATCAAGAAAATAGAGAAACACTTTCAACTGAACTATGTGCCGAATTCCTGAAGATGTACTTCACAAAAGGAACACTAAATGGACAATCAACAAATGTGAAAATATTATCCCTTGTGTATTGTCTCTCCCTCAGTGTACTCTTCCCCATGTACTCTGGCCTCCTCTTTATTCTTGGAACTAGTTGGAAGGCCTCTTTAACAAGTCAGTAAGGTCTAAGTTATACTAGAATCTGTGGACAGATTTGACTGTCTACAAGTGATCAAATAAAGGAATGAATGTATGTTATGAGCCAATAAGCGATAAAATACAATAGAAACTTAAAAACAAACATGAGATTGGGATACATATAAATCTGTTTCTTTAAAATACAGAGGACTAGGCCAGGTGTAGCGGTACACACCTGTAATTCCAGCCTTCTGGAGGCAAAGGCAGGGGGATGAAGAGTTCAAGGCCACGCTGGGCAACATTGGGAAACCCTATCAAAAAAAAAAAAAAAAAAAGTACCAGAGGAGTGTTACAATCTAAAATAAAAGGGACCTACATCAAATACTAAAATGAATTAAAAATATGCTTACTTAACTTTCACAAGGGGCTGGGACTTAGCTCAGTTGGTAGAGCGCTGCTTTACAGTTTCTGAGGTCCTTAGTTCAATTCCCAGCACCACAAAAACAGGAGAAGGCTGTGGCAACCCACTCCCAAGGCAATCTCAAAACAGCCATTGAAAACCCTATGAGGGTCACTATGAATTGGACATGACTCAACAGCACCTAACAACAACAAACTTTCACAAAAGGAGATGAGAGAGGAGATTTAGAGAGAGAGGGAGAGGGAGAGGGAGAGAGGGAGGGGGAGAGAGAGAGAGAGAGAGAGAGAGAGAGAGAGAGAGAACTTGCATGTATCCTGGGAAATGAAAATAGAAATGAGTGCCAGGTAAGTTCTACAGTTAGATAAACAACAGTCAAAGACAACCAAAGAGAGTAGTCCATACTTGCTGTGCATGGCAGTACGCACCTGTCATCCCATCACTCAGGAGGCAGAAGCAGAAGAATGGCAAGTTTGAGGCCAGAGGAACCCTGTGTAACTTAGTGAGACCCTGTCTCAAAATAAAAAATAGAAAAGGAGCTGGGGGAGCAGCTCAGTGGTTGATCACGTACAAAGTACTAGGCCCTGGGTTCAAGCTACAAAAATAAATAAATAAACACATTTTGGGTACAGGATTTTTTTTTTCTTTTTTGCGGTACTGGGGGTTGAACCCAGGGCCTCGCGCCTGCATGCTCTGCAAGTGCTGGACCACTGAGCTGCACCCTCAGCCCATTTTTTTACTTTTTGAGACAGAGTCTTGCTAAGTTACGCAGACTGCCTCTAGTCTAGAACTAGTGATCCTCCTGCCTCCGCCTCCCAAGCCGCTGGGATTACAGGCGTGCACCACCATGCCCGGCTTTTGGGTACAGGATGCTGACACAAGGTGAAAGTGTGAAATATTTTCACTTAAATAAAATATACTCCTGTTATTTTACCCATATTTCTCTCAGAGTAATATTTCTCATGAAAGCAGAAGTATAGGAAATGTGGATAATACCTGTCAGAATTGTAGCATTACTTATGGAGGTAAAAAATTTAAATGATATGAAGGTGCATGATTAAATCTGTTTAATAAATGTGGCCTGTTAGACAATGCAAGATTAATTAATCACTAAAAACAATGTATTAGAAGAATAGCAGCTGACCTGGCATTTGGAGGTAGTCCCTAATTATGGAGCAAGTAGAATGTAAGGGGGTGAAGTTGCACCTACAGTGAGTGTATTTTAATAGCTACAAAGCAATAACGAGGAAGTAACCTCCATTCACAATTAAATTCATTTGTGTGTGTGTGTCAGAGTGTGTACAGAGAAAGATGAGAAAGGTTGTGCAAAAACATCTTTTCTGTGATTAGGTCTTTGGCAGGAAGCAGGTGGCTGTAGCAGGTAGGTCACAGTGGGACAGACGAAGAGAAAGAAGCTGGGATCTCGAACTATTCCTGACATTCCAACAACTTCTAAGATGTGGAAAAATGGATAAAGTATACATGACATACTATTTAGATTAACTATAAAATAGAAAATTCTACCAACAGCATAATGTCTATGTATTGAACGTGGACATAGTTAAGTACTGGCTAGTGACAAGAACAAATATAAACTAATTTAACTACAATGTAAATTGTAAAACCTTTTCCTTATGTTTTGCTTCTTTCAAATGAGCATCCATAATGAATCATTTCTAAAGAAAAATGCATACTACAATACTCAGCCAAATAATCTAGTTGTGGAAAATAAATCCCTTAGGGACCAATTAGCTTTGTTCAGTTCTATGGTAGAAAGTTTTACCACAAATCTGGGACAGTCTCAACTCTCTCATAACCATACAGTTGAGGCATGAGGGAGAATTTGGGAGCATTTGTAACCAATCCTTCAACACAAATGAAGAAGAGAAAAAAGAGGAGGAAGGAGATAAAAGAAAAGACGAAAAGAAAACCATTATGATAAAAATAAGACTACTGAATGCTTATGATTTACCAACAAGTATTTTTAAGAGAAAATGTATGCCATCTTATTTAATCTTTCTCCCCAAAGAAAAGTGTGGATCGATACTATTATCTCAGCTGCCTGATAAAGAAACAGGGCTACCCATTGTCACTTTCTTGTCATGCATCACACTCAGTAAGATGGAGGGCCGGATCCACAGGCTCTGACTCTCCTGCCTGTGATTTTAATCCCTATTCCATAGCTATGCCATAGAGATGCTGTCTGCATTCACCTCATAGAGTTTCCAAGCCGCGCCAGTGGTATCTTGAAATTGCTTACTTGATTTTTAAAGCTTATGCCTTTGATGTTTCCTACCCTACGAGGTTCGCTATGAGTCACACATGACTCGACGGCACCTAACAAGAAACAACAACAATCCAACGAAAACCCATCATAATATTTTGAGGTACATTCTTTCAGTTCTTTCCCTTCCTTTCTTCCTCTCTTTCTCTCCTCCCTCTCTCTCTCTCTCTCTCTCTTTCTTTCTTTCTTTCTTTCTTGTGGTGGTGCTAGGATTCAAACCCAAGGCCTTGCACATGCTAAGCAAGCAATCTAACACCAAATTATACCCACAGCTCCATACTGTTATTTTTTAAATAGTACCTGGTTAAACGAGATTAGTCTTCATACGTAATTAGCTTTCACGCGGCACAGGAAGCGAGGCCTTGGATGTCTGGAAAAGCAATAGACACACAGGGATGGACTCCTATACTTAGGAAAAGTACAGAGCATGAGGTACTTCCAAGAGAATCTAGCATCTAGGAGAATCCCGGAGGGAAGAGGACAGATGGTCAGAGGACTTGCAACAGGGCACGTGGTGCAGATGGGCCACTGGACACCAATGTGTGGGAGGAAAGACTGGCACAAAGTAACAGAGAGAATTCTGTCTGCTTCACAAAAGTAATGCTCACTTTTGACCAGACTGAACCTCCACCTACTGTTAGGCAACTGAATTGACAGCCTCATCCTGAAAAATAAAGAAGCAATAAAACCGGAAAGTATCTTTGTCTAGAAGCCATTTTTAACTCAAAACAATTTTTAATTATTCTTATACCATTTAAAAATTTTAACTGATATTGAATACCATAAAAGTCACATTTTCATAAATTTTGAGGTTTAGAATTTCTTCATGAGGAAGGTAAATGAAACTTTTGTTTTTCATACCCTTTCATCCAATCTTAAGGAAGTTTATGAAAAATGTTTATTTTTCAGATGTCAGAAAATTAAAGGACAGGAACGTTGCAAACATGGCTCTTAATTATTTATTCAAAGCCAATAATTAAATTAGCAAAACCTAATGTAATCTTTGTATCAAGTTTCTCAGCATGCTAATGGACCTCATTTATCTCTCAAGAATAGCAAACTCCTTTTGACAGAATATTTTGCTTCTAAAAAATGTCATTAGGAGAGTAGATTACTCATTTGTTTAGTCATCATCTTTGATGATTTGCTTTTTTATTCTAATCTCTGTTCACTTGTGAGATATTATTTGTTTTACATCTAAAGTGTCTACCATTTGTCTACTAATTACCCTCCTTCCTGACATGATCCTAATTCACCTGCCTCTGTCTTGGGAAGCTACAGGAGCCTCCCAATAGGTTTCCTGTCTCTCAGTCTCCCTGGTCTGAATATGCTCTGTGTATCCTTCCGGAGCTGGCTGTCAGATCATTTTCCTGAAGACCAGTCCTTATCAAATCACTTTTCAATTTGGGGGAAGTGAAAAATATTTAATGGCTCCCCATTGCCTATAGGATGATGCTCATATATATTAGTCGCTCTCCATGCTCTGACTATAAGTGCCTATTTAAATGGTTTTCTTATTTGCTGTTATATAGCATAGACACTAGCCACACTCAGCTATAATCCACTGCAGATCAAAGGTAAATATTCCCTTCTTGCCTGCGTGCTTTTTCTTCTGCTGTTACCTGTCTGGAGTATCTTCTTTCCTTTTTG
>VMDO01008084.1:56112-86461 GCA_007922755.1 Pedetes capensis | reverse complement strand
GAAAGTTGTATAGCTGATAAGATGTTAAACCACATTCAGGATAGGAAACTGGCCAAACATGGACTAATATGTTATATGATGATGATAAATATGGTGATGGTCCTGATCATAATAATAGAGAAAGCTATGATGATGTTTATAAATCTGATGATGAAAATGATGGGACCCAATTCTTAAATCATGAATTGTAGCTACTATTATAAGATTAAAATAGTTTTCAAAAAGAATGGGGGAATGAAGGACCCAGCTTAGCCACAGAAAAGCCATTTTATAGATCAGGCTAAGAAAATATTTCCACTGCCTCAGAGAGACCCCACCCCTCCCAACTTGGGAGGTCCCGAGCTATCTTAAACTGCCGCTTCCTGTTATCTGCTAACACCAACATCTCAGAATGCTGAAACCTTCCCCCTTCCCGCTCACGCCTTGCTATTTGATTTAACCAATCAGTTTAAAAGTCAACCAATGTGACCAAAGTTATACCAGTCAGCTAACCCGCCATTTTGCTTCTGTAAGGGTATAAAAAGCCCTCGCTTCTGCACTTCGGGGTCTCTCTCGCTCTCTCGTTCGATGGAGCTGAGTAGACCCCGACGCGTCGGACAATAAAATCCTTTGCGCTTGCAGCGGCTCAGGTCTCCGTCTCTCATTGGGAACACTTTGGATAGACACAGTGTCCCTCCGGGAAGCTGAGTCTTACATATGCTTTCACTGTATTCTTCATTCTTATGCTAAGCAAACAATATGAAAACCTGGACTTTATGAAGAAGAAAATGGCATCAAAATTGGAGGAAGACTCATTAACAATCTGCATTATGCAGGTGACACAAATTTGCTTGCTGAAAGTTAAGATTTTGAACACCTACTGAGGAAGGTCAAAGAATACAGCTTTCAATATGGATTGCACCTCAACATCAAGAAAATAAAATCCTCATAAGTGGGTCAGTAAGGGAACTTAATGATAAATGGAGAAAAGATTGAGATTGTCCAAGATTTTGCTTTACTTGGTTCTAAAATCAACACCCATGGAAACAGCAGTCAAGAAATCAAAAGACACACCACTTTGTGAAAAGCTGTTGTGCTGTTCAGCCTAGATAGAATTCAGGGTCTCCCGAAGGCAGATCAAGAGTCAGCAGTGGGTAACAAACACAGCAGCTGGGAGGCAGTGTGATCTTGTTCCGTTTATTTCCAGATTATCCAGCCTTTTTATACAGAATTACCATTCATTAAATCTTATGAAAGGTCAGAAAAAGACAAGGAAGTTGGTTGCATTGATGGAATCACCTGATCAATTGTCACATGAGTTTCAGGTGGTAATCAATCAAAATGGAAGAGGAACTCAGAGACAAAGTGTGATTATTTTAAAGAAATAAACCAAGATGACCTGAGCATCTGCATTTCCTGTAACAATTGACTGTTCTTAATCTTTATGCAGGAATTTAGGGCAGTTAACTGCCACCTGTTTGTCACCCCATTGAGTCTGTTGTTGTGAAGAATGCGTGCTTTTGCTTACTGTAGAGCTGTCGGTACAAAGGCTTTTGTTTAAGGAGTTTATGCTGTTGGAAGTCATTCAGGGATTTCCGTACAAGAAAGCCTGAGTTGGGGTCAACTCACAATCTGAATAGCATAGCCCACAGAGCCAGAAGATTATTTTTCATTAATATTCCTAGAAATCTACAATAATGACCAATTAAAATTTAAGAAAAGATGGGGTTCCAAGTACTTTTCCATGAAGAGACCTTTTTGGAGGTACTATTGCCCTCTCGGCAGACTTTCCCTCCAAGGCTAGGAGTACTCCTCCCCTTTCAGTGGATTTTCCTTCCAATGCCTTTATTAAAGATACTCTTCCTCATGTGGGGAATCTGTCTGCCCATCATGAGTGGATCTGGACCCGGCACTGTTGCAAAAGACCTCTTTAAAGTGTTGAGAAGTAAAGATGTCACACTGAAGACAAAGATGCAACTGACTCATGCCATTGTATTTTCAGTTGCATCATATGCTTGTGAAAGTTGGATATTGAGTAAGAGAGAAGAAGAATTGATACTTTTGAGTGATGGTGCTGGAGATGAATACTGAATATAACATGTACTACCCAAAGAACCAACATATTTGTCCTAGAACAAGTGCAAGCAGAATGCTCTTTGGAAGGAAGGTTGGCTAGACTGCATCTGTCATATTTTGAACATGTTGTTAGAAGTGACTAATCCCTGGGAAAGGACATCATGTTTGGTAGAGTGGCAGGTCAATGAAAAAAAAAAAGGAATATCCTCAACTAGATGAGTTGACACAGTGCCTGCCATAATGTGCTCAGACAGGAAAAAGATCATGTGCCTGGCACAGATTTGGGGACTGTTTTGTTCTGTTGTACATAGGATCGCTTTGAGTCACATAGGACCCAATTGCACCACCCAACAACAACAAACCAACACTTCAAATGTTAATTATGGAATCAAATAATCTAATAACCTTCCTAGTATATAGTAAGTTGTCATGATGACACTGATGATGGTGCTAATGGTTATGATAATGATGATGACTTTTACTGAGGATAATTTATTGATATATACTTTATCACTTACAGTAAAGGTGGGGTACATGCTTTCAGAGTTATTACTGTTCTATTTCAAAGTAGTAAAAGTTGTTTCTGGACAAAGGAGAAAAACTGATTTTTTGTGTCTAAGAAAATGCTGTTTTATTTCTTTTAATCTCTCTCATTTGGTGCATACTTTAATTTATTCAAGATGCATAAACAGAATTCATTTTTATGCCTTCCTTTATTCGAAATCATTGGAAGGATTGGTGGTATAGTGTGAAATGTGAGGGACCTAGTATATTCTTCCCACTCTATTATTTTTGACAAGTGTTTTTAATCTGTTTCTATACCTTATCTGTTGGTACAGGATTGTAACTTATTTGAAGAAATAAATGAAATAGCTTGTTTACAAGACAACCTTGTTCCTGTTCCTGATGTGTTTGGGGGATAAGCTTTAGGAAATAATACAAAATTACTATTTAGACTAGCATGAGCATTTTGGGGAGGCTTGCAGTTATTTTCTTAAAGATATTAAATATAAGATTAGAATTGTCCCTGGCACATCCTCAGAGCAAACACAGGGTCTCTTAATCAGAGGCAGACCAATTATTTATTCACAAAATCTGTTAGTATTGATTCCTTATGCTCAGTTTTTCCATCAAGTGATATATTAGGGCAGATGTCATCCTATACAGGTAGAGTTTATAGTGTAGTAGAGAAACCCTGAAATTATTAATTTCTGGGTTTTTATAGGAATAATACATAGCTTCTTTCCTGACCCCTGGAGAGAGGGACAGGAATATCTGCTCTGTAATGTTATCACATGCCAGCAGCCATACTCCTGTGGCGTCAGATCTTGGAAGCTTAGCAAGGTTAGACCTGGTTAGTACTTGGATGGGAGACCACTGGGGAACACCAGGTGCTGTAGGCTTGGGAGATGGAACCAGCAACTCACTCCCCCCAAACAATCAGCCACTGAAGACCCTATGAATAGCAGAAAAGCATGACAATAGTGTTTTGTCTGTTGTATAGATGGTCTCTATGACTTGGATACCTACTTGATGGCACATAACAACAACAATGTTATCACATAATTTATGAAGAAAGAAGGGAGAGATCATTAAGTTGTTACTGTACTGTGTAATGTTATCAAATAGACTTAGGTCAGTTATTATGACTCTTGCTGTTTTTAGAAAAAATGAAGAACATGATGTACCTATAAATGGATGAAGTTTTTCACAATCTGGTCCTAACCTAATCTACTTATATTTTCTA
The DNA here is from genome assembly GCA_007922755.1 of Pedetes capensis. NCBI lineage: Eukaryota > Metazoa > Chordata > Mammalia > Rodentia > Pedetidae > Pedetes > Pedetes capensis. The sequence goes on along the minus strand of VMDO01008084.1, from coordinate 82,659 downwards.
CCAATTGCCCATCTATCCCATGTTTCAACCATACTGACATTACCTACCCTACTTTTGTGGTTCAATATTTTACTCTTAATGTTCTCTTGTATTTCCCATTCTGCCAAGACAACCTCATGATTACTTTTCAATCTATCTTAAAGATCAGTTCCTCTGTGAATTTCTTCCAGACTTTTCCAGGGTGAAATTTTTTGCCTTATCTTTCTTTTTTCATAGAACTATTTTTAAGTAGAGGTGAATCTTTTAGACAGAATATTGTAATATGACCTATGACTATCAATACCTCATGAGTTTGAATTTAAAGTTTTTATTCAGATAATACACAATAAATTATATATATGAATTTCTAAGAATTGTTACAATTTGACTATTACCAATGTGGCCCTATTTTCTTAAGCATTGTTAGGTAAGTCTCACACCATCTTGAAAAAGCTCACAGAGGGTTACATCAATATCATACACTATTATATAATTAATCATTCATCTATCTTAAACTGCTATAAAATTTAAAATGAATAACCATAAAACTTAAAACAATTATTTTTGGATCTTCCCAGTAGTGTTCTTGATTAATAATCTTTTACTGTACATGTTAGAAAAGTCTACTATACTATAAGCACCCGGCTACTTGCTTAGTTCAATTAAATTCCAAGGTGTTTTTAACCCTAAAATATACAGAGAAAAGAATGAAACATAAATGTAGAGTTAAATGATTTATAAAATTATCAACCATGAAACCCTTACTCAATTCAAGAAATAAAATGTACAGCATATCATTTTCTGTCTAAACTACTATACCCTTAATAACTTTTGGTATTATTAGTTTATCTTGTATTCTAGTATAGTTTCTTGCAATATATTACTGTAAAAATAGATATGTAAACTAATAAAAATGAATAGAGAGTCTAGAAGTAGACCAATACAGGTAAAATTACATGCTTCATTATGAAAATGTCAATACATTTGACATTTGAGACAGTAGTCTTAAATTAACAAGTCTGGGGCCAACTATATATAACCAATAAGACAATAATCCCATTTGGGGTATGTATTCAATGGAGTTTTGTATTTATGATTATGCAAGCACATAAGATAATGTTTATAATAGCACTATTTCATAATAACAATAAAAACTTAATTTGGATGCCCATCAATAGTAGAATGTATTTTCTAAGTGATGATATATTCAAAGGGGCCTGTAGCCATAGCACTGTGGTGTCCAATCCTGTCAGATTTCAGAATCTAAGCAGGGCTGGGCTTGGTTAGTACTGGGTTAGGAGACTGCCTGGGAATTCCAGATACTGTAGCCTTGGAAGAAGGACCTGGCAACCTACTCCCAAAAATCAATCACTATTGAAAACCCTATGAATAGAAGCCCTGACAATAGTGTTTTTCTGTTACACATAGGAACCCTGAGTTGGATACCGACTTGACAGCACCTAACAACAACATATTTAAAGGAATATAATCAATAATGAAAAAGAACAAAACTATTACAAATGTCAGCATGGGTGAATCTCATAATTTAGATCTCAAAAGTATGAGACAAAATATATTTCATGTGTCTACTAAGAAAACTCTACAGTAATGGAGATCAGAACAACGATCATGCTTGAGAGAGAATTGACTAGGAAGGACTGTTCTATCAGTTATGAGAGATAAAATTTGGGGAATAAAAATACAATAAATCTTACTATGGAAGGTAATTGCATGAGAATATATCAGTATAAATAATGCTATATTTTTATAAAAATTTAAGCCTTTATGCTAAAATGTGTGCACTTTAATATATCTAAATACCATCCTTTAAAAAGAAGAAAATAGCTAGGCACCATGGTGCATGCATGTAATCTCAGTAATTTAGGAGACTGGATCACAAATTTGAGGCCAGAGGGAGCCTGTGTAACTTAGCTAGACCCTGTCTCAAGATAAAAAAAAAAAATCTCAAAAGGTGTTGAGAGTGCAATTTAGTGGCAGAGGACTTGCCTAGTATGTGTGATGTCCTGGGTTCAACCTCACAAGAAAAGAAAAGAAAATGTGTTCTCTTAGTTGTTGTTGACTTTTTGCATTACTATGTAACTTTTAGAATTACACCACCACATAATATCCACTACAAAAATTTATTGTGAGTCCATTGACTTCAGTGATCCATTTACAGAGAATTGCCAGCTGTCAACATTAAGTCTTGTAATTCCAAAATAAGGCATGTATTTCATTTTATTGAAGTTATTTTTATTTTTCTCAAAGATAATATATTTTGGTACATGAAATTTTCACATATCAGCCAGGCGCGGTGGTGCACGCCTGTAATCCCAGCAGCTCAGGAGGCAGAGACATGAGGATCGCAAGTTTGAGACCAGAGGTAGTCTGGGTAACTTAGTGAGACCCTGTCTCAAAAAAAAAAAAAAAGTAAAAATATGGGCTGGGGGTGCAGCTCAGTGGTCCAGCACTTGCAGAGCATGCAAGCATGAGGCCCTGGGCTCAACCCCCCAGTACTGCAGAAAACAAAAACAAACAAAACAAAAATTTCACATATCATGGATTTATGCTTCCTAATTAATCTGTTTGATACTATTGGGAAAAAAAATTGTAGCTCAGGGTTCTCCCTTAACTTTCTTACAGTTCATTGGGACTTTTAATAAAAAAATAGAGTTTTCAATTCATGTTTATACAATCTGAAGAAAAAGTATTAATACAATTCAGCTCATATCAGAATTTTTGCCAATGCATAAGTGCATTCACCTCTGATATGTTACTATAAAGTATTTCTTAACAAAATCTGTGACTCAAATATCTTTATTTTCTTAAAGTAATTGTTGGTATTATTAGATGCCTTTAAGTTTCATCCGACTAATACTGACTCTATGTACAACAGTACGAAACACTACCCAACACTGTGCCTTGCCTGGCACTATATCAGTGCTTCTCTGCTATTCATAGAGTTTTCAATGGCTGTTTTGGAATTATTTTGGGAGTTGGCTGCCAGGTCCTTCTCCCATTTTTGCAGTGCTAGGGATTGAACCCAGGGCCTCGGAGTGCACAAAGCAGCACTCTACCAGTGTAACTCAACCTCAACCTCTTAGGGTAATGTTGTTATTGTTAGGTGTCATCCAGTCATTGTCTGACTCATAGCAACCCTACCTACAACAGGGGAAACACTATCACCAGTGCTCCTCTGCTCTTTGTAAGGTTTTCAATGGTGGATTGATTTTTGAGAGTGGGTTGCTGGGTCCTTCTCCCAAGCCTACAGCACCTGGTGTTCCTAGGTGGTCTCCCATCCAAGTACTAACCAGGCCTGACCCTGCTTAGCTTCTGAGATCTGACAGGATCGGACACCACAGTGCTAGGGCTATAGGCTCTTAGGGTAATAGCAACCAGTTTGTTTGTTGTCACAGCAAATATTTGTTGTGTGATTGCAATATGGTAAGCACTGAACAAGCATTTTTATTTATGTCATCATAATTAACCTGCCAGCAAACCTATGATTTAAGATCCATACTTATGCTTATTTTTTTCTCATAGTAGGATATTCAACCCATGGCCTCACACATGTTTTGCAAACTCTGTACCACTGAGCTGCATTCCCAGCCCATTTTTTACTGTTATTTTGAGACAGGGTCTTGCTAAGTTATGAAGGCTTCCTCTGACCTAGAACATGTGATTCTCCTGCCTCCACCTCCTGGGTTACTAGGATTATAGGCATGCATCACTGTTCCCAGCCATAATTGTGCTCATTTTATAGGTGAGGAAACTAAGACATAGTCTTCAATATCTCTGATAACACCCATATAGTTAAAAGCAGAGCTGTATAACTGATCTAAGTCTTTCTGATTCCATCATAAATGAGTTTATATATGATTTAATTTTCTTTTTTCAAATTGTAAAGTCTAGCGTATTCTTGATTGAAATACACCTTTTGCTGGGTAGGGTGGCACACTCCTGTAATCCCAGAGGCTAGGAGGCCGAAGCAGGAGGATTGCCAATTCAATGGCAGGGACAGCCTGAGTAATTTAGCATGATCCTGCCTCAAAATAAAAAATAAAAAATGGACTGAGGGTGGTCCTAGTGGTAGGGCACTCGTAAAAGTATATGCCAAGGCCCTGGTTCAACTCCTGAGTATCACATTCACACACACACACACACACACACACACACACACACAAACAATTAGAAACACACTTCTTAATCATGTGCTTTAACAAAGACTTAATAAACCTTCTATTATACGGGGTTTAATTATTTTAATAGATTGTTGATGAAACTTAAATATATATTAAAAGTGCATTCTATTGCATTGAAAAATAATTACATATCACTATAAATGGAATAATTCAATGTTATTGTTATTTGCCAAAAAGTGTTACAGACTAATATCTGCCTAGTGAGGACATACAATATGTAACTCTAAATTTGCTTTAACAGATATACTCTTTAGTGCAAAACAATGTTGTTTTTAAGCAGACAATAATTATCCTTGGTATGTTTTAATAAAAATATTCCTTATATTTTGGATAAAATTAACATTAAGGTTTATGAATATAAACTGACCATGAAAAGTGTAATCGAATAGATATATAAAAATTGCTGCCTTTATAGGCATAGCAATTATTTGACTTTCTTGATAGCATTTATAAATAAATTGCTTACTTGAACAGAAAGTTAAAGATAAATCAATAAATTTATCTTTAGTAAATGTAGTTCACAGAAATAGATCATGTTTTTCATAGCAGGTAAAGGATTGTCAGATGCACCATTTTAGGAATGTCAATGAGCCAATTGATTTTTATTAAATCCTAAGGCCATGAGGGGGCTGGGATTTAGCTCAGTTGGTAGATCGCCACTCTGCAGTCTCTGAGGTCCCAAGTTCGATTCCCAGCACCGCAAAAATGGGAGAAGGACATGGGAACCTACTCCCAAGGCAATCCCGAAACAGTCTGCCATTAGAAACCCTATGAGGGTCGCCATGAGTCAGACACGACTCAATGGCACCTAACAACAACAACAACAAGGCCATGTGACCAAAATGAAGTTCATGTTTCTGCACACTGAGGAAGAGAGATTTACTTAGATAAGACTTCATCATTGTATGGAGACTGGTAGAAAATACTTCCATTTAGAGCAAAAGATCTTAGAGTAATAACAGAAATTTAATGAGCCAGTTCACTTTTAATCAATTGTTACATTTTACTTTGAAATATCCTAGGAATTAGTATCCAGTTTATTTGAGACCTCTGTCCTATATATCAATGGGATAATTTTTCTAAGAAAAATGAAATTACAATAGCACAATGAATCTGAAAACATCAAAAGCAATTGTACCTTTTTAAAAAAACTGGGAAACACACACAGACACACAACACACACAACACAAGCTCTTTAAGTTTTGAGAGTTTTTTGACTGGAACTTTCCAGCAGAAATAACATATTCCAAGAATGTTATAAACAGAAATCATTTTTGCTTATTTAACTCACCCAGAGTGTACTGTCTTTTAGTAAGGATCATATGTAAGAAAGTTCTTATTAATATCATAGAAATATGTCTATGCTATCAACTTTAATAAAGTTTGTCTATATATAGGAATTATGGGCTGGGATTTAGCTCGGTTGGTAGAGCGCTGTGCTGCAGTCTCTGAGGTCCCGAGTTCAATTCCCAGCACCGCAAAAATGGGAGAAGGGCCTGGCAATCCACTCCCAAGGCAATCCCAAAACAGTCAGCCATTGAAGACCCTATGAGGGTCGATATGAGTCAGATACTGACTCTAGGACACCTAACAACAACAACAACAACATATATAGAGATTACATAAAATCATTTTGTCCTTTTGTATGAGAAATCATCTTACTCCCTTGTTGATGAGAAATTTCATTAATACTTCTAAGTCTTAAAAATGTTTTCTTTAATCTCTAAAAAGAATGAATGACTAATTGACATATCTCTTAAAAATGTAGAATTTCTCAAGAATTTTATCACGTGGACTTTCTAGTATCCTGTTTCTTCCTTTTTGTGCTCTTTTTCTTTTTCTTTACTTCTTCCTATAAATTATTTTACTGTCATTAATGTGCACTTTCTGTGACTAAACCTATACTTGGTGCTGATTTTGCAAAAGATTTTTACAGATGAGTAGTTTAAAGAGACTTCTGACCCACCCCCCAAAAATAGATAAGCAAGTTTGTTTAAAGCAAAAATGAAAAAAGAAAGAAAATAAACTTCCAAATAAAAATCATTTGTATTTGTTTTATAATAGTTGCAAACTTATAATGAACGTGATGTTCATGTTACTGCATTTTGGTTGTTTTATTGCAAATGGTATTCCAAGGTTCTCAGATATTTCATGGCACATATGGCAATAATTTTAAAGAACTTATGTAATAACACAGTAATTCTTTCACAGGAAAAATACTATTATGCCTTGAACTATATTTATGTGTCAAGATAAGTTTGCTAAAACTATAATTTTTCTTCTATCATTGTCTGCAACTATGTATATGAGGGAGCTGGAGAAATGTTAATAATCCTAGGATGATATCATGGAAACAGGACTCTAACATAGGTGTGCCATTAATTATATTAGAAAAAAGAGAAATGTTGTAGACTAATTTGTGTCCATTACCAGTAATGGAAGAAGTTAAAATAGTAGGTAGGACATGCTTTTACCCAACAACTAAATACCAAATTGCTTTACAGGTGAGTTCTATCAACTATCAAAGAAATTCCTCTCCTATGTTATACCACTGTGCTACCTTTTAAACTAATCTACACCTTGCCTGATTTTGAACTTTATATAAATCTAATCATACAGAAATTGCTCTCTTTCTATCTTATTTATGTCTTTATATATTTTATTGTGAGATTCTTCTATGTATTTGCAATAGCTATACTTTGTTTCTTCTTGTTAATTTATAGAATTCCAAAGATTTAAGTAGGTCAAAAATTTTATTCATCTTCATGGACTTTAGGATAGTTTCTAGAGTTCATTTTAGCATAAAATTATATCTTATTTTGTCTTTTGTCATTTACTTTACTAGACATGGATATCATAGTCATTTCATGATGTCTTTTTTGTTAGAAGTTTTCTTTCCTGTGCTTTGCTTCCATGGAACTATGCATAACTATTAATTTTTTCTTGAATACTGGGCAGTTCATATTTATTATTTTAATTCTCTGTTGAAAGTTTATCATGTATTTTGTTATACAGCTATATCAAATTAGTAATCAGTGACTTTGGTTAGTCAAGACTGCACTTTTGTCAAAAGTCTATCAAAATTATTTTGTTCTAGATCATGGAGCATAAACGGTATCATTTTCAAATGGTTCCTGATTCAGATGAGTCCTAAATTATAACCTTTGTTTCTTTAGTTTAATGGGTCTTCTCAAGGTGTGATATGCTTTATGGAAGGCATTTCCTGAATTTTATTTTCATTTTTGTTCTGTAATATACAGTTTAAAAAGTTGGAAAATATCTTAAGGCAAAACCTGGCAGGGTGTCAAGATCAAGTTCACTAATTCTTTCTAGGATCTTCGCATCATAAGCCTTTTTTTTTTTTTTTTTTTTTTTTTTTTTTTTTTTTTTTTTTTTTTTTTTTTTTTTTTTTTTTTTTTTTTTTTTTTTTTTTTTTTTTTTTGGCTTTCTTTGCCCCATGCAGCTATCCAAAGTTTTGCTATTTTCTGTGTTCCACAGTAACAGCTCTCCACCCAGGATAATCCAAAATTCACTGACACTCATTCTTTGTTGAGAATTTGCAAACTTCTCTACAGGAAAAGTGGTGGTGAACTATCAGCTAACATCTCTAAGGTTCTTCCTTTGTTGGATTTTTGTTTCTTCTTGGTCTGTTGCTACAGTAGCTCTCAGATGCTTTTAAACACCTTATTTTGGAATCTTATCCATAGTTTAAAATATTTCATGGGAGAACATGACTGGCCTCAAACTACTCTGTCATAATGAGAAGGCACCATGATACCAATCTAGTTTATTGTTGTTGTTAGATGTCCTTGGTCGGCTCCAACTCATAGAAATAAATGAAATACTCCTTGACACTGTGCCATGTCCAGCACTATTGCCAGTGCTTCCCTGCTATTCATAGGGTTTTTAATGGCAGATTGTCTCACAAGTAGGCTGCCAGGTCCTTCTCCCTTGCCTTCAGCACCAGGTATTACCAGGTCTTCCTTCCAAGGACTAACCAGGCCAACCCTGCTTAGCTTCCAAGATCAGCAGGATCGGGTACCAGGGTGGTATGGCTGTAGCAATGTATTTTAAATTGATCATATTGTGTTAAAATATTGTTTTTCTACATATTCTAACATGTTCTATAAGCATAATTTAACTTTATGTATAAAATTAATTGAAACTTGAAGACAGAAGGAAGTTATGAGATATTTAAGAATTAAGATAGCAATTTGTGACAACATGAAAATAGTTCTAGGATGAAAGGTAGGGAAAATATACCAGCTGACAGGTTTATTTCCTCTCATTGCACTCATCTTACTTTACTTTAAGCACTTCTTGGCAATTTCCAAGGGATATAAATTACTAGTTTGAATGCAGTACTTACAACTAGTGTGCTTGGATGTTCCTAGAAATAAAAGCTACACAGTACCAAAATATTAGGAATGATGCATATTATACTCTCTTCCTAAAGATTAATAATATGAATAACTTTAAAATAATTTTCTTTTATGTCTTAAACCAAAGAAACCTACTTGAATCTTTGTAACTCAACATTTTCCAAATTGATTTGACAACCACATAATATCTTTTCTATTTTTTCTATTTCATGTTTTTGACATCATACCTGACATGTTGAGAAACACTACCCAACACTGTATCATGCACACAGTCTTTTTATGTTTGAGCCCATTGCTGCAGCCACTCTGCTTCTTCTGAGTTGTGACATATTGGCAAAAGGAGGTCTGAAGAGTTTTACTCCATTCCCATAATTAAGCTTGACTCCACTTTGAGGAGGCAAGATTTTCCCCATTGTTTCTTGAATGATTGACTTCTAGCCTGGGGGCCTGAATTTCTGGCACTAGATTTGACAGTGCTTCTCTCTATTCATAGGGATTTCTATGCCTAATTGTTTTGGAAGTGGGTTCTCAGGTCTGTCTTAGTCTGGAAGCTCAGCTGAAACCTGTCCACCATGGGTGGCCCTGCTAGTATCTGAAATACCAGTGGCATAATTTTCACCATCACAGCAACACGTAAGCCCCCACAGTACAGCAAACTGACAGACGTGGGAGAGCTTTGACATAATAATTCTTTTGTTTTTGTATTTCTCATAAAATCTTTTAAAATCTAATCTGATTATGTTTCCATGTTGGGAAACACTTTTATTATATTTACACAGATAAATGTAGCCAGGTATACTTGTGCCTCCCTGTAATCCCAACACTCAAAAGGCTGAGGCAGGAGGATCATGAGTTCCAGGCCAGCTTGGGCTGCATAGTAAGAGTTGTCTCAAAAACAAAAGCAAAGCAAAACAAAAAAACAAAAAATCAAAAAAAAAAAAAACAACAACTAAAAGTATAAGTGATAAATATAAATGTTGCTTTCTATTTCTTACGTCGCCTATAGTTTTCTTCCTAAAAATACCCTTAATCTCATGAAAAGTAATAAAACATATACTATTATTCTTATCTGCCCATAGAATAATCTCTAATAATCTCTATAGAATATAAAGAAAATAATTTCTTCTAAGTAAGCAACAGATTTCCTCTGTCTTTATGAAGTATGAGGGATGACAGATGTTGACAAATTTATTCTTTCTTAATCCGGGCAATGCAAACCTATAACAGTTTTCTGTTGAGCATGTTTTATGACTTCTTCATTGGGCTGCATTCTATCCCACGTGCATTTTTCATGCTAAATTAAGTTAAGTGAAGTTAAACACTTACTTCCCCTATCCTCCTAAATTAATTTTCCAAAGTGTAGTCTTTTCCCCTATAGACTATGCATTAATTAAAGCTTTCTTTTCACCATGACTTTATGTTATCTACTATACAATTTTTCTACTTTCCCATTTCTTTGCTCTGCACAGTACCTTGCCCATCACCCACCACCTGAGGGGAAAAAATGATGGTCAGCTAACAGGGGAAATGTAAAGATGTCTGTGTTTGTTTATCTTCAAAGTTAAATTGACATTACCAGGCACAGATGTAGTCATATCATTTTGTTTATACATTGAGAAAAATTCAGATTATTAAACATTTCAATGTAACTACATCCAAGTTTTGTCAGGCTGGAAACTTGGACCTTTTCTGTGATGACTTTTTAATTCTAGTTTTCATAACTTGTAGATCAAACTATTGCTTTCACATGATGTGTGTAGTGTCTCATGACTGGAGTTTTAGCATTTGTACTCTGTATTTTTCAAGAACTATTTTGTAAATAGATGATGTATTTCTTCATTGAAAATACAATCAAAAAGCACAAAGGAATATTTATGTATAGTAGAAACAGATTTAGCATGTCTCATCATATTCTGTATGCTGCTAATGCCCTTACATTTAATCATTCTACACTCCTAAAAATTAGTGTCTTAACAGCCTTTATAAAAAAAAAATCCACATTATTTTGATAATTTCAGTTCTATTCCTTCAGAGCAAAATTTTCTGTCCTATATTTTCCATGTATAAATTATAAATACTAAACTTTCAAATTTGTTTATAATATTAATATTATATTCTTACATAATTTAACTTCATCCATGAAAGATCTTTAGAATTTGAATTGTCATTTTACCTTCCTCCTATGATTCCAGAACTTGGACCTTCATTGTACATATTTAATCTAAGTACATTATGTTTTTAGAGATTAATTTATGTAAATTTTGTTTTGCTCATAGTGCATATGCAATATTTTAGAAAAAATATACTAAATATTTTCTCTGAAGTTCTCTTGATTAATCCAATGATTCTATTTCTGTATTCTATTTATTTTATAGTTTTTTCTCATGAGGTTTTGAAGATAAGTTTCCTTTCTATTGTAATGAACTTGTTGTTTAGCTTAAATTGCTGATAACAGATCTCAGCAAATAATATATAAGAAATATTTGTTATGTTGAAGGAACTTCAGGCATTTTTCCAGTTTTGTTGATTGTTCAACAACCACAAAATCACTTTACTCACTTTATTATATATCATTTTACATACACAAACATATATATGTGTGTGTGTATATATATATGTATGTGTATATATATGTATATATATGCATATGTGTGTGTGTGTGTGTGTGTGTGTGTGTGTGTGTGCGCTAAATTTCAGTGCACTATCTTGGCCTTTCCAAGAGCCACTATAGTATACTTAGGAGGATCAATAATAACCAACAACATTTCATGGGAAGTCTAAGGAGTCCAGTTTCTTTCAGTAGAATTTGCATACCTAAGCATAATAAAGAAGGAAGACAAATACTTTTCACTTAAATTGAAGATATGTCCTCTAATGGAACTCTGATGTGTGTAGTTCTTTATTTTCTGATATGTATGAAAGTAGAGAATTATAAGCTATATTTGAAAACAGATTGTAGGGGGAAAGTTAGTAAGTTATTGATTACCCAATCAAGTTAAAACGAGACAGAGTAATCATATGTCTGACCTTTCCCATTAAATTATATGGGAAAAACTTGAACAATAAAATAAAATGCTCCCTTGCATTTAATTTTATAGTCAACAATGACTTCTCCTAATAATTAAAAGCAAAAAGTAATTCCATGTGATTTTTTGGACTTTTGAGCTACCTTTAGCATTTCTGTTTCATGCATTTGTTCAGATTTTTAGGTATTTCTTACAGACAAAAACTACAGCTCATTCTTCAATAACACAGACAACATTATAAATAGCTCAGAACCAGTTTTGTGGAGATAATCCTAGAGTCTTTAACTTCTAAGCCCTAAGTTTATGGTGTAGGAGAGTGATACAGATGAGAGAAGAGAAACTATCTCTTGAAATCCCATGATCATCAAACCTCTGTACTTACTCAGCTGTCATGCCAGGGGTTCTGCATTTTCCAAGTATTCTACTGGTGCCCAAATGAAAGTGTCATCTACTAGTATGTGTAACTTAGGTAACAAGTAAGCAAATTTGCATGAATTCATTTTACATGAGTGAGAGCTCTTTTAAAAACATGTTTAAAGTATAGCCATAAACATTATGACTACGTAGAGAAGCAATTTTTAAAGTTTTTTGCACTTTAAAGTCACTGCAAGGTCTAATTGAGAGACAGGAAACCTATATATAGTCATAAGTAGTTGGATTTTAATCATCTATCATTAGATATATGCCTCCCATTTTCCCCTTTATTTCTCATTGGTGACTTATGCTTTCCCTTCACAATCTACATTTGTGATTTTTGTAGTCTCATTGATGAGAATGTTTTCTTTGTGTAGGTAAAAATGTTGTTGTTGTTGTTGTTGTTGTTGTTGTTGTTGTTGTTGTTGTTGTTGTTAGGTGCCGTTGAGTCGGTATCTGACTCATAGTGACCCTCATAGGGTTTTCAATGGCTGAGTGCTTCGGGATTGCCTTGAGAGTGGATTGACAGGCCCTTATCCCGTTTTTGCGGTGCTGGGAATTGGGGCCTCAGAGACTGCAGCACAGCGCTCTACCCACTGAGCTAAATCCCAGCCCTTAGGTAAAAATAGGAAATATATTTTCAACTGTGCTTTGTCCAGTCTCTTACCTTGTTCCTGCAATGCTACTGTATGCTTACAAGTACAATCCAGAAATATTGGTAATTAGCCTGAATGAATACTTACAGACAGAAATGGAACCCAGTTAAAGTTTGTATCAGGTAGAGTCTGGTTAGGAGACAGAAACCACATGAGTAAATTGACCAGGGAGAATTTTATACAAAGATTTGCTAAGAATGAATAACAAAGTGACTTAACTCCTCAAATAAAAAAGAAATCTCTCCACATAATGGCAGAGGGAGTAAACTCAGTGAGTGGTTTCTATACCTAGGACCAAAGAGAAAGTAAATTAAGAAGAAATATAGAAATATAGGAAAGAATTCTGGAAAGCTAAGAGTCAAACCTATTCTAAAAGGTTATGGCCAACACAAGAAGATATAGCTGAGTCCTGTGGAAAAGAAAATGTTATGGAAGTACTCTCCACTCTTACCGCAAGAAACGGTCTAGGGGATCTGAACATCAGAACAAGGATTGTACCACCTAGGTGAATGCTTCCAGAACTCCAGGGATGCCAGTGATCTTGCTACCAAACTGAAAACGATAGAAAATTCACAAATATAAAAATCTTCTCATCTTCACCTAGACATATAGTGTCTTTTTGCAGCTTTAATTTTCAGAGCAAAACTGCAAGCCAGTTAACAATGGAGAAATGTAATTTTCATAATCCCATCTTCAGTATCATAAAAATAGAACAAAAAGGCATGGGATTGAGAGTTATTAAATAAATAATTGGAATAGTCCACTTTTTGAGCATTCAATATAAATTTACATCATTATACATATCTTTGGAGCTGGGGTTTTGTTCAGCTGGTAGAGTGTCACGCTGCACTCTCTGAGGACCCAGGTTTGATCTCCAGCACCATAAAAATGGGAGAAGGACATGGCAACCCACTCTCAAAGCAATCCCAAAGCAATCAGCCATTAAAAACCCTATGTGAGTGGAATACCAATAGAAATGTTTCAACAAATAGATTCAGCACTGGAGGTGCTAACTTGTTTATGCCAAAAGATCTGGGAAAGAAATACCTGGCCAACTGACTAGAAGTAGTAGCAGGTTATCTTTGGTAAAGGGAAATCTGTGCAGCCGAGTTAAGGTCATAACACTATTCCCAACACAATGCTCATTTTGCTCATGATATTATTGAACAAAGATAGGAAATACAAGTGACACTGGAAAAAGAGGTTAGCTGACCTTCACAAAATATGCCTTTTTGTGCCACATCCAAGTCCACTCATGATGGGTAGACAGAGTCCCCATATGAGGAAGAATACCTTTAAAATGGCATTGGAGGGAAAGTCTACCGAAAAGGGAAAAATACCTCCAAAAAGAAGGTCTCTTCATGGAAATGACTTGGAGCCTCATCTTTTCTTACATAAATATATAATCTTCTTGCTCTGTGAGCAGTACTGATCCAAATTGGGAGTTGACAAACCTCCCTAGCAGGCTTACAATGGGAAATTCTTGAATGACTTCCAACAGCTTAAACTCCTTGAGTCAATACAAACAAAAGCCTTTATATCAACAGCCCTCCAGTAAACAACTCATTATGGTAAGATAAAGCATACATTTGTCATACCAAATGGACTCAGTGGGGTGACACACAGGTAACAGTTAACCACCCCTAATTCCTGCATAAAGTTAGAATAGTTAATTGATTTAGACACAGGAGGTGTAGGTGCTCAGGTCGTCTTGGTTTATCTCTTTGAAGTAGACACAATTTGTCTCTAAGTTCATCTCCTACTTTGATCACCACCTAACACTCATGTGATAATTTAATCAAGTGATTGTTGACAAAACCTTGATGTAATCCATCAGCGCTATCTATTTCCTTGTCTTTTTTCTGACCTTTCATAAGACTTAGTGAATTGTAGTTCTGTATAAAAGGCTGGGCTATCTGGGAAATAAAGAGAACAAGGTCACACTGCCTCTGAGCTGCTGTGTCTGTTACCCGTTACCAACTCCTCATCTGCCTTTGGGAACCTCTGGATCTTAGGCTGCAGATAGTCTGCAGCAATTTTGTCTCCTGGATTATTTAGAATTTCCTTTACAGTGGGTGTCCTTTGGTAAACTTTCGCAAGATTGTTAATATCTTCACACAGTGTCCATTTTGAGAGATCCATTCAGTTGATGATTTATCACTACTCATCCCATCCTATTTATTCTGAGTCCTTGAGTACTCAGAGTGATCCACTAGAAATTTCCCATAAGTCAGTGTATATCCATACATCTGACCATCCTCTTGTATAGAAGTATCACTGAGGTTTTGTCCAACAGACAGAATTAGCTCCACTGCAATACTTTAAAACTAATAGAACTATTATTTTTGGGGTTGTAATGCTGTATACATCCTTCTAGAACAGTATAAGCATATGATATAGGACCATCCATAAATAAGAATATTTTTTCCTTTCTTAACTAGGTGCTGTAACAAATTCTCCCTGAAACCTTAGGTGTCAATAGACTAAGAAATGCAGTGTTAAAAGAGTTTAAACTACTTCTGCACCTGTGTGACCCTACTCCAATCTCTTATGTACAATTTTCATTTGATTATAACTTATTGGTGTGCCTACACATGTACACATTTACTCATTCATGATAGGATGATCAGTTGTTTAGTCACGTGATATTCTCTGGCAAACCATTTATTCTCTTCTCAGCACTGGCAGCTAATTAGGAAACTTTATGGACAGATAAAAAGTATCACAATGAGGTTTTGTTTAATTAAGTTTGCTTTATGTTGATCAATCAATATTCTTATAGATAGCCAATCTATTTGGTCCCTACAGAAAGTATGGCCAAATAGCCACTGACAATACTTTAACCTCTGAGTAAAATATTCTGATGATTGATGTTCTCCTACTTCCACATATAGTAAATGAACACATGTTGCTTTTTTTGAAAAACTGCTGCCACATTTCTACATTACAAACCTATCATTCTTATTCAAACCAAGGAGCTTATTCATGATAACTAGTATATTAATATCTGGCTTACATATAAGAACAAGAAGAGATTATCTTAAGAATGAACATCTTCCCTCCCCAAAAATAGCCCCAACTTTGGTAATCACAATTCTATGTATCCACCACCTAGGCTACAAATGAATATAGAGAAGAGATTTACCAGCTTCTTCAATCTGAAATAGATCAAACATGCAATCAGGATGTGCAGATAATTACTGGTGACTGTAATGCAAAAGTTGGACACAAAGAAGAAGACTCAGTAGTTGGAAAATATTACTTTGGTGACAGAAATTATAGAATTTTGTCAAACCAATAACTTAATTGCAAATACATTTTTTCATCAACATAAATAGGGGCTATACACATGGAGCCTATAGCCATACCACTGTGGCACCTGATCCTGTCAGATCTCAGAAGCTAAGCAGGGTTGGGCCTAGTTTATACTTGAATGGGAGACTACCTGGGAACACCAGGTGCTGTAGGTTTGGGAGAAGGACCTGGCAACCCACTCCCAAAGTCAATCAACCATTAAAAACCCCATGAATAGCAGAGAAGCACTAACAATAGTGGATTTTATGAAGAAGAATGTGGCATCATGATTGGAGGAAGACTCATTACAATCTGTATTATGCAGATGACACAACTCTGCTTGCTGAAAGTAAAGAGGATTTGCCATATTTACTGATGAAGATCAAAGGACACAGTGTTCAGTATGGATTATGCCTCAACATCAGCAAAACAAAAATTATTACAACTGGATCAGTAAGCAATTGCATGATAAATGGAGAAAGAGAGTGAGATTGTCCAAGATTTTGCTTTACTTGGTTCTACAATCAGCACCCATGGAAGCAGGAGTCAAGAAATAATAAGATGCACTGCACTGGGAAAAGTGGTTGCAAAAGATCTCTTTAAAGTGCTGAAAAGTAAATCTGTCACATTGAAGATGAAAGAGCACCTGACTCATGCCATGGTATTTTTAGTGGCATCATATGCTTTTGTAAGCTGGACATGGACTAGATGAGACAGGAGAATAATTGATGCTGTTTTAATTATGGTGCTGGAGACAAATTTGAATATACCATGGAGTGCCAAAAGAACCAACAGATCTGTCCTAAAAGAAATGCAGAGTGCTTTTTGGAAGCAAGGATTATAGACTGTATCTGATGTATTTTGGACTTGTTTTCAGTAGGGAGCAATACCTGGAAAAGGATTTCATGTTTAGGAGAGTGGCAAATCAAAGGAAAAAAAGCTAGACCCTCAACTACATTGATTGACACAGTGACTGCAACAGTAGGCTTAAACATGAAAAAGATTATGTGCCTGTCACAGAATCAAACTGAGTGGTGTTTCATTCCATTGTACAAAGAATTGCTATGAGTAAGGCCCTACTCGATGGCACTTTACAACAACAATTCTTGACTTCTATAAGATCCACATTTTTAGGTTCCTTATATAAGTGATATCATGTGATACTTGTCTTTCTGTGCCTGGCTTATTTCACTTAAGAAAATGGTCTCCAGTTCTACACAGGTTGTCAAAAATGACAACATTTCCTTCATTTTTACAAATAAATAGTGCATTATATATATATGCCATATTTTCTTTTTCTATTCATTGGTTTATGGGCATATAGTTTATTTCTATTTCTTGGCTATTTTTAATCATTAAGAAAATAAGTTTTTATTTAAAGAAAGAGGTGATGATTTCTGTTTTTGAAGTAGATGGCAAAAAAGATACAATTTACTCTATCAAACAATTTTTCATAGACAAAGTATATAAATCCATAACTTTTATACATTAAACATAAGCAGGCAGAACTCTAAGAGAAACAAAGTAGACATTATATTCACCCAATTTACCACCTAGAAAAAGTTTCCAGAAGGCAACAAATGAATGGGGAATTCACATAGGGTCTAGCCAGTCACTCTAAGTGGAAGAGGCAGAACTAGGGAGACCAAGTGGAAGAGGCAAGACTAGGGAGAGCAAGGCAACACATGTTCACAGACAGATAAGCAAAGGGGATAAAGATATAAGGTGTGAAGGAAAGTTCTGTTACACGCCTTTAGCTGAGTAATGATCTATATAACACATTTGTGTGAAGATACTTCCAGAGGTAAATAACCAACCAAAAGAACACCAGTGAACAATTTCTAAGATATACATAAGGTTGTAAATAGCTCATGTTCTTAATAGCCAGAAACAGAGATTTTGTAATTCTCAGAATGGTAATATATTACTGAGCAGGCTATTGTCTCAGTAAAGGAACAAAATTAGCCCCATATTAAAGACTGCTTTCATTCCTCTTAACAAAACCTAAAGTAAGTCTTAAAAGCCCATTCCATGATATTACACATATCACCGATGGTGAAAATTATCATTTCTTGTTTGTAGAAAGCCTGCAGGGGTAGCCCTGTGGCATCCGATCCCTTCAGATCTTGGAAGCTAAGCAGGGTCAGGCCTGGTTAGTACCTGGATGGGAGACTGCTTGGGAATACCAGAAGCTGTAGGCTTGGGAGAAGGACCTGGCAACCCCCTCCCAAAAATCAATCTGCCATTGAAAACCCAATGCACAGCAGAGAAGCACTGACAATAGTGTTTCTCCTGTTGTACAGAGGGTCGCTATGAGTCGCATACCCACTCGATGGCACGTAACAACAACAACAAGTTTGTAGAAAGTACCATGGAGAAAATGATAACAAAGATCTTCTGGTTTCTGAAGCAGGCCATTTCTTCAGCATATAATTATTTGTCCTTTGAAAAGCAATCTCTTGCATGCTACTAGGCCATGGTTAAAATGTTATGGCTTGCTGTAGGACACTATAAGTTTGTAGCTATAACTGGCCTTCCTGAGCTGTGTCTATGCAGGTCCATCAAGTCATAATATTGGATATGTTCACCTATGAACAATTTAATGAAGGATTCCCTATTGCCATCTAAAAGAGAAGAAAATACATGAGCTTAGTTTGCTGCTAGGTTATGTTGTTCAGGGATATCAGCCGAAAATGGTTAGCAGCCAAAGTACAACTTCTGCCATGAATGGATTTCTAAAATGATCTCATGAGAAAATCTCCCACTGAGAAGATATTTGGGGAATATACCTTGCCAACTACTTTGTGAGGGAATAATACATATAAATTGAATACCATTGATAATGGGCCAAATTAGTCTAAATGTAAATAAATAAATAAATAAATCTGACTTTATATCAATTTTTCAACCTAATTATACAGAGAAAGGAATTATTCAAACAAACTTTGAACACAAGTATTTGAATTATATGGTTTATGAATATAAAGATATAAAACAAACTGTGAAGGAGTTAATTTTATTTTAGTGAATGTATTAACTACTTGATGTTTAGTAGGATATATATGCATATATATAATTAATATTTAATTTTATTATTAGGAATCAAATTGTTTTAGTCAGCACATGAGAGAGGCAGAGAGAAAGAGACAGAGAAAAGAGGAAGAAGAAGAAGGAAGAAGAAGGAGGAGGAGGAGAAGGAGAAGGAAGAGGAGAAGAAGTAGAAGGAGGAGATGAAGAAGGAAGAGGAGAAGAAGTAGAAGGAGGAGGTGAAGAAGGAGGAGGAGGAAGAAGAGGAAGGAGGAGGAGGAGGAGAACAGGAAGAAGAAAAAGAGGAAGAAGAAGAGGAGGAAGAAAAAGAAGAAGAAGAAGAAGAAGAAGAAGAAGAAGAAGAAGAAGAAGAGAAGAAGAAGAAGGTAGGAGGAGGAGTAGGTGGAAGAGGAAGAGAAGGAGGAGGGGAAGGAGGAAGAAGAGAAATTTGCTTCCATAATATGCCACCTGAAAAATGGAGAACCATGGAAATTGATATTGTGGCACATTCCAAGTCCAAAGGCCTTAAAAATAAAGGAAGCTGAGAATGTAATTCTCAGTTTAAGTCTAAAGACCTAAGAGCCTGGGGACCTCTGGAGTGAGTTCCAGAGTACAAAGTCCAGAGGACAAGGAGTCCTGTTGTCCAAGGGCAAGAGAAGAACAGTGTCATAAACTCTGGAAGAAATATAGCAAAATTTCTCCTTTACTCCTCCTTTTACTTCCATCAGGATAGCAGCAGCTGATTGGACAGTGCCCACTCAAGTGAGGACAGATCTCCACTTAGTCCACTGATTAACTCATCCATCTCTTTTGGAATATCCCTAACAGACACAACTAAGGCAGATCAATCATTTTAAGGCCAGGCACAACCACCCAGTTTGTTGTTCAGCAGAAGAGAGATGGACTCTGTGCTTATTGAACCATTGAGAATAAATAGTGTTTAACCAGCTGAGTATCGCTTAATCCAGTCAAGTTGCCACCTCAAATAAACCATCATGCAAAGTGCCCACAGTAAGAGAATAGGATATAATTATAATACTTTAAAAGTAAAATGCCTGTAATATTGAATTTTAATGTAAATTGTGAGGATGACTTCATGGTATAATGCAGAGATATTAATATGAATCTGTACTTCTTAGCTGTGTCCACCTGTAAGGCTTGTAGCAATGCCATTCATTATTATTTAGTCTGCACAGCATTCCCCCCAAAAGATTGAGAATTCTTTGGGGAAAATGTTTGATTCAATGTCTGGAGCTAGGATAGAAAAGGGTAAGCTGGGAATATCTTGTGGGAAAAAGTAAGAAAGTGCCCAAGTGCAAATGAGATCATATGAAAAGGACACAGATGGAAGTTTGAGTGGTAGCCAACTGGTCAAAGTCGGGCAATTTTGCACATTGAAAAATGAAAGGAGATAGTAAGCTATTGTAATATGTTCCATTAGTAATATCTACATGCCCATTTTGATACTTAAATGAGAGAGATAAAGGAATAGAATGAAAGAATTAGAGAAAGAATTATTTTTCAAACATTAATATGGTAATTTGGGGAGGGAGGAGTTAAAGCAATTGGCTAGTGGTCCAGTACTTTCTCAAATACTTAAATAATTAGGGAGATTTGGAGGAGTAGTACTGCCTAGAAGAGAAAGCTAGTCTAGTCTAATAAACATGCATTCCTATGGAATGCTCTTATCAGAATATCCCTGTGGTGTTCTGATGGTAAACAAAATCAGAATCTATGAAATCATGAAGCTAGACTCCTGGTAAAATGTCATGCAATCTCTGTCTGCATATAAAATTAAGGTGTTTTAAAACCCTAAACATTTTCATCATGTGAGATGACTTACAAATTCAACTGAGAGACTCTATCCATAATCTTGAGCTTTTATGCACAAGAATGGCCTGGGGATATTGCTAAGTCTCTTAACCATTTCTTAACAATTTCTCTGATATTATTGTAATTTTGAAATTATTAGTTAAGCATGAGACAGATTAACATCTCAAGTTTGCTTGAGTATATGATCTTTTGTGACAACTTGTAAATGATTATGGTCTTTTTCATAAATAGAATCTAGATCCTTCAAGAGAAAAGTTGCCTAGGAACAGTAAAATCACATGGATTTAAACTACCATCTAACTGTGACATTTAGTAGAGGATAAGGGAAAAGGTATGGTTGATAATTAGCCTTTGGACTTTGTTATAAGTCACATCAAAATAATTATTCATTCTCAAATAGAAATTCAACTATAATAACAAATAGTACTTGCTTTTTAGGAACACATAAAGTAAATAAGTATAGAATTGCTAAATGTACTTCAAAATTAAAACAAAAACAAAAACAAAAAACCTGTGTTCCAGTTTAGGAGCTGGTTCAACATGTTAAATTTTAGAGGGTTTAGGTTTGGTTAGGGTTTGAATTTAAATCCTACATGTAGATAGCAGGGCTTCAACTCAAACACAAATACAAACCATGAATCTTTTCCAGTTCAAGCATTTAAAAAAATAAAGTCTGAACATGAACATGAACCCAAACCTAGAAAGGGTTCAAGTTCAGCTTTTAATTTTTTTTTTGGAGGGGTGGACTCATTAGCTATTTTATTGTACATAAAATTGAAAAAAAACAGAAAAAATGTATTCATTTATCTACACATGGGATTAAAATTTTAAACCCCAAACCAAACTAAACCTGAAACCTCTATACTTTAAAATATTGAACCTACACTGAAATCTAAACCCAATTTTTGGTGGATTTGAAGCCCTTATTGCTAATTTTAAAAAACCAGGTGCTGTGGCTCATGTCTGTTATCCCACTCGAGAAGTGGAGGGAGGAGGATCTGGAGTTCAAGAAGAGGCAGCCTGCATAACTGAGCAAGACCCTGTCTCAAGATAAAAAATAAAAAAGGGATTTGGGGTGCCACCCAGTGGTAAAGCACTTGCAAGGTATGTGTGAAGCCCTGGGGTCAACCTCCAAGTATCCATGTATCAGGAAAAATGAAAAAAAAAAAAAAAAAAAAAAAAAAAAAAAAAAAAAAAAAAAAAAAAAAAAAAAAAAAAAAAAAAAAAAAAGCCAATATGACATTACTAAAATGACTGAATTAATTTCTTTTTATATGACCACACCATGTTGTATAAGTTCTCTAAATCTTATTGATAACAAATTTAACAAATTTAGGATGTCTTGTCATAGTTCATCAAATATACCATGTATATTTCTAACCTAGTACCTTACCATACCTATTCAATCTAGTAACAAATAGCAAAAATAGAATATAAAGAAAACGATGTCACTTGAGCCTATCTCAGATTTTGTGACTATCTTTTGTCATAACATCATTTGACTACTACTGTAACATTTTATTCCTTCCTCATATTCTGTGATAGGATGCAGGTAGTCCTTATTATCTTTGGGGTCTCTGACAGGAAGAGGTACAGTGAGTCCTTCTAGGATGTTGGGAATGATGTACAACTACAGAACACTTTGAGTTACATACTTTGTGCCCTTCAGGTTGCATATAACTTGATTTAAAAAGAAAAGACTAAGATGCCTAATGCCCATAGAAAGAAATGTATTTAATAACTCATTGAAAGATGTTTTATTCAATGTAAACATTGAAACTTATCCTGAGTTGAAACTCATCATTGTCTACTAGAGAATACTCACTGTCATGGACACCCTAAGAAAGGCAAAGCCCTCTATTGCTAGAAAAGTGATTTTCTATAACAAAATGTTCCAGGTCTGAGTGTTGCTCTTCTGTTTTAAGGGATCTTTGATGCTATAAAGTTATTATGCTCAGTATATTGTAGGCCCTTTTATGAGTAATGTTGTAGTAGAGTTCATTTTATATTTTTCCCTGGGAGATGAGGGAAAGTTGCATATGTTAAACTTTCTGAAACTCCTTTAGACTATGACCTACATGAATGGAATAAGTTTCCTCACTGTTTATGTTTAGCTTATTTTTATAAGATCCTTATAAAAATGCAGTACTAACTCCATCATTAGTTCTTCCATTTTAAAAGCAAAGAGATCAACTCAGTTACAGTCTTAATGAGATCTACAATGTGAACTCAAAGTAAACTGCACATAATCATTTCTGAACTTCTGCCATGAATTTATAAACTGAAAGTGAAATGGTTATTCCCAAAATAACTGTTATTCACTTTGCCTATGTAATATAAATAGTTGGTCTTCTTTTTAAACAAAAGTACTGCATAAATAGCATTAAGAAAGTGTCTAGTGAGATACTGTTGTATAGTTATTTCAGTATTTTATTTATATGAACTTTGTTTTATTATTTATCTTTTCTCAAGGAATTCACAGATCTGTTGAATTTCCCACTTTGTTCTATTTTTTTAAAACTTAGTTTTCCTGCTAAAGGAAAGGTATTTCTGGAGATAAGCACTAAATCAAACTGTTAGATTTGCCTCATTATTTTATACACTTCAACTTACAACTGGAAATATCTGTATGGAAGTATTTATATGGTTGCATAAATAACTCCAAGTTCAATGTGTTTCTTCAGGGATAAACTACTACTCATATGCAGCTTGTACTTAATAGCTGAGCAGAGGCACACTGAAGATAAATAAAGGGTGAGGAAGAGCTGAGACCTTCTCTAGTTTTCACTAGAACTGCAACTCTTAGTAATGACAGTAGTGTTCTACTAAAAACATTTCTCTTTATGGACTAATTTTTCTAGGTGTTGTATTGATCAAAAATACTTTGGCAGCTGAAACTGAACAAAAGAATAATGTCCACTTTCTAACATGCAGCCTAATAGTAGCCTGATGTAGTCACTAAAAAAAAAAAAAAAAAAAAAAAAAAAAAAAAAAAAAAAAAAAAAAAAAAAAAAAAAAAAAAAAAAAAAAAAAAAAAAAAAAAAAAAAAAAAAAAAAAAAAACCAAAAAACTAACCAACCAACCAACCAACAAACAAACAAAAAACAGAGAGTGGGTTATCTCTAGGAGAGAACATGAAATACAGTGTTTTAGAACATTACATCTACTGCAGATAGCTAGTAGCATTTAAGCTATATTAGAACAAGAGTTCAAAGCTACAAACTAGGAAGCATTAATTTACTTCCTACTAGCACTTTCCAAGGGGTTAGCTCCAGGGTCTGATGGGAATTTATTTTTAAGTAATATTATTTTCCCACTAACTGACCTTCCTTCCAGCAAATTACAAAAGGAACAATGCTTTGAAGAAAGTGTTTTTGAGGAAATGGAAATCTTTGCGGGGTCTTTCTAAAGATAACCTTTCAAACTGACACCCTGATTTTATTATAGTCTACTGCTTTAATCCAATTATAATATATACTATGATGGCAACCACAGAGGGTATATTTTTCTGAAATGAATGACTGAAAGTTTCTGAGTCCATGCTGGCCAGCACTTGATTAACTATGAAAACCCATGTTAAGTATAAGAATAAGTAGTACAAATAAAACCTCTGTTAGTAATATGAATAAAATGTCTTCTCCTCAGTGTACAAGAGGTATTTATGTCACCAGAACATTGTATAACTGTTTTATAGACAAGGAAAGGGTTGGGGTTTTATCTCAGTTGGTAGAGGGCTGATCTGCACTCTCTGAGGCCCTGGGTTTGAGCCCTAGCAGTGCAAAAAAATGGAAGAAGAACGTGGCAGCCCATTCCTGAAGCAAACCCCAAAACAATTACCCATTGAAAACCCTATGAGGGTCACTGTGAGTTGGACCCAACTCCATGGCCCCTAACAGCAACAGCAACACAGGCAAGGAAAGCGAGATTTAGAAAAGTTAAAAAAAAACTTCCCTAGGTAGAGCAGCTAATAAATGGCAATGTTGAGATTTCTGCCAAAACAAGAAAAACTCTAAAATCTATCATACTTTCTATTGCCTCATGGTGTATATTACCTTATATACTCATTATATATGTTTTCTAACTATAATAACATCTTGAAGAAGATAAAATTAATTTATGGAATGAATATTCCATATGATATCCAAGTTTGTCCATTTTTTGGCCTCATTATGAATATGCATTGAAAAATAGGCTTGGCAATTTATAAAAACATTGAGAAAAAATTTAATATAAAATAAAAAGGTCTCAATCTATTCAATTTAAATCACAACCTCCAGTATGCAAGTGTTCCTGATGTGAAAACATGTTTATGTTTATTATCTTTAGCAATGTTTACTTTTCAGAATGTTTTAAAATCCAAGGATCTTTCTAGATTCATTTTATACTGAGGTCAATTTTTAACTGCCATTGAGATAATGCATGAAAAACGAGAAATATGTTTTATTAGAATTTGTGCTATTTTATTTTTAAAAATAGACATTTTCAATAGATAGAATTACTTCATATAGCAACAAATAAATATTAAATGGTAAATGTCTTCTGAAAATATATTATTCTAAAACATAAATGCAGGCTCTCTGAACTGGATACTACTTATAAGTTGTTTCTTAGATTCCCATGAGTATTTGATGTTGGCGTTAACATAAAATTATCTGCAACTACTTATAAGATGTTGCTTGGATTCCCACGGGTATTTCCTGTTGGCTGTTCCTTGGATTCCCATAGGTATTTGCTGTTGGCATTAACATAAAATTATTTGCAGTGGAGATAATTGTCTACTTGCTAGTACACACTTATGTACATAGTTAAAATGTAGTGTTTGAATGAAACTATATTTAGTTTATAATTACCTTGCAATTTATCTTTCAAAGTATGTATTCTTTTGGTATATCATTTCCAACTTATGATAGAAGAACTCAATGAAACATAACAGAAAAAGCAATTTGGGAAAATAGAATTACTTGAATAAAATATACTGACTGCACTCTGATCATGCAGTCAAAATAGCTGTGAGGAAACAGCACATTCTCATATTCACAATGCTACTTTACTTCAAGTACTTCTCTCACTCCACTAAAGTCTCCCACTACCAGAATCTATGCTTTCTAAATTATTGAATGCCCTTCTTCCTATTTAGTTGCTTAAGCCTGAATAGGGTCATCTTTAACTTCATCTGTTTCATCTATTTCACGTCAATAAAGATATTATGTCAACTTTACCTCCTTAACAGGTTGAATCCTCCTACTTTTGCCATTGTGGCTTATTTTCCAGAAAATAAATATCAATTTTCTATTCATATTTCTGGTATTAGAGAAGTCCAAGATCAAGGTACCAATAGATTAGATTTTTTTTTCCTTTTTTGTACTTTATTTATGTTTTTTAATTGACACACAAAAACTGAAGTTATATATGGGACACCATGTGATGTTTCAATACATGTATACATTGTGTAATGCTGAAATCAAGGAAGCATATCCTTCTCCTCATCATTTTTTGAATCTAGTGTGTTACTACTGTTGTTGTTAGGTGCCGTCAAGTCGGTATCCGACTCATAGCGACCCTCTGTACAACAGGGGAAACACTATTGTCAGTGCTTCTCTGCTGTTCATAGGGTTTTCAATGGCAGATTGATTTTTGGGAGGGGGTTGCCAGGTCCTTCTCCCAAGCCTACAGCTTCTAGTGTTCCCAGGCGGTCTCCCATCCAGGTACTAACCAGGCCTGACCCTGCTTAGCT